>LBNU01017520.1:12277-24376 GCA_014162995.1 Artemisia annua
CTTTAAGTTAACACCTGACGGCCTACTTTCTCTAACACCTGACGCCGTCAGGTGTAAACATCTTGTTTTCTTCATAGGGCGTCTATTGTAGTCTGATTTCACTCCTTTGTCAACGTTGGCTGACGGCGTCACCTTGTGACTCTGACGCCGTCAGGTAGGATTTCCAGCTTCTTTTGAGACTTTGTCGTTTTCTTCACTTTTATGCTCCAAAAACGTCCAAATATGCATGTTTTCCAGAATTCTTCTCAAAAGTACCTAAAATGACAAAAGGAACGATTTAGGGCAATATTTGATCACATTTACTCTAATTAGGGCTTAAATGACCCCTTAAAACGGGTACACTTTTTTGTCTCATCACTAAGCATAACGTCGAGTTCTAATCGTAGCTAGAACCAAAATACTCCAAGACCCACGTGGCCACACGAACAAGCACTCTTGTCCAACTTGAATCTTCACCCGATCCAAGTCTTCACATAATTGACACACTTGGTTCTTCACCCGAACTAAGCCTTCATACTTAGACACACTTAGTTCTTCACCCGAACCAAGCCTTCACACAATTGACTCACTTGGTTCTTCACCCGAACCAAGCTTTCACACTTATACACACTTGGTTCTTCACCCGAACCAAGCCTTCACACAATTGACTCACTTGGTTCTTAACCCGAACCAAGTCTTTACATAATGACTCGACTAAGTCCTAACCTACAAATTAGGACATCAATCTCCTCACAACCAATACATGAACTAATCTAGTTACAAGACTTCTTGGATCTACATCACCATCCAAGTTCACACAAATATCCCCATCCTCGACTCACACACAAGTCGGAAAACAATGACATTATTTACAGAACCTATCACCGTAACACTTGTTACGTTTGTGTGTAGACACCTGTAACATCTCGAGACTTCATTGATGTCGAGAGTTCTTCTCTTGCACTTGACGGAAGAGGAAATCACTTATAAACATATACCGACATGTTATAGTGATCAAAGACTAAAGGGAAAATAAAACAGAAAGTTTTGTGTGTGAAAAACCTTGTTTTCTGAAGTGTAACAGTTCAGTATTTATAGACGTCAGGAGTGAGACGGACGGTCCCGTAAATAGGCGATGGTCCTTTATCACTAAGGGACCGCTGTCCACTTTAAGGGACCGTCCCGACAAAAACACTCTCATTTTTGTCCTGACGTGGTGAAAACTTATCTGGTAAAAATTCAGCTATTTTGGGGGGAAAACTAGCTGTTATAAATTTGAATTTGAATATATTTCCTTAATAAAACATTTCTTTAAAAACACAAAAATACTTTTGTGAAAATGTTTTGTCTAACTTAAAAATGTAAGTTTGTAAGAAAATAAACTTCTTTGATCACCAAACTAATGACGGTATAAAGTTTGTTCATACCTGAAATAACGTTGTGAAAACTACGCGAAAGAAACGAGTTTTCTCGATTAAAAACTTATTAACCGTAACTTTACATAACATGTCTTTTATATTTTGTAATTATCAAAACACAAGAAGATCGAATAATGCGAATAACATTTTTAACATTATTTCTATTAACAATCTCCCCCTTTTTGATGATTGATGACATCAAATAAGTACATTCTATTAGCATCATTTATCCTATGTATATTGCTTGCTTTGTATTATTTTATATGGGAATTGATACTTAATCGCCTACTTTTGTAATTCTCAGTTATAAACAAGCATTTGGTGAAAGTTAGCTATTATGGACGTAAAATGGAGCAAAATGATCAAGATTGGAAAAGTCTGCTGAATTGAAGAGATTAAAGACCATTGNCGACAAAAACACTCTCATTTTTGTCCTGACGTGGTGAAAACTTATCTGGTAAAAATTCAGCTATTTTGGGGGGAAAACTAGCTGTTATAAATTTGAATTTGAATATATTTCCTTAATAAAACATTTCTTTAAAAACACAAAAATACTTTTGTGAAAATGTTTTGTCTAACTTAAAAATGTAAGTTTGTAAGAAAATAAACTTCTTTGATCACCAAACTAATGACGGTATAAAGTTTGTTCATACCTGAAATAACGTTGTGAAAACTACGCGAAAGAAACGAGTTTTCTCGATTAAAAACTTATTAACCGTAACTTTACATAACATGTCTTTTATATTTTGTAATTATCAAAACACAAGAAGATCGAATAATGCGAATAACATTTTTAACATTATTTCTATTAACAATCTCCCCCTTTTTGATGATTGATGACATCAAATAAGTACATTCTATTAGCATCATTTATCCTATGTATATTGCTTGCTTTGTATTATTTTATATGGGAATTGATACTTAATCGCCTACTTTTGTAATTCTCAGTTATAAACAAGCATTTGGTGAAAGTTAGCTATTATGGACGTAAAATGGAGCAAAATGATCAAGATTGGAAAAGTCTGCTGAATTGAAGAGATTAAAGACCATTGCCTGACTTTGAAGCATGCGCCGCATCTGATTTTATCATGCGTCGCATATGAAACTTCGGTCGACGAAGAAGAACCAACTTGTTCTACTCCAGATACGCCGCATTACATTTCAAATATATGGCGTATCACTCTCAAGACTTCACCAAAAGATGATCCAAGATACAAGAGAACATGCGCCACATAAGAGATTGAAGATACACCGCATCTAATGGCGGTGTACGAATATTCTAAAATATAATATCTTGGACTCCACGCGAAGTTACCTTGATACGCCGCATCGGACCAATCCGATGCGCCGTATTGGCCACATACAATCCTTACCGAGACATCAATTGAATATTAGAAGCCTAAAGAAGAAGTCAAAGATTACAAGTCGACACTTGAAGATTCTTTCGTATTTTGGCCGTAAAATCTTCATCCGGACTCCATTTTAGTTGATTCAAGCGGCCACGGAAAGAGAAAAAGGAGATCTATCTGATTCTGAAGGAGATGCGGCGCATTTGGTCTTTAGATGCGCCGTATTGGCTGATGCTCCACATCAGAATTCTAGATACGACATATCTTGTCAGTTTCAGACTTGGAGGCTACGTTTACTTATAGATGCGGCACATCTAACTCTCTAGATGCGCCGTATCGACCCCGATTTCAGAATCTATAAATACCGGGCTCATTCACGAATTAGGGTATCCTTGGGAACCCTTAGGGCCATTCCAAGACGATCAAAGACCCTCTAAACAGCAGAAGATCAACCTTGAAGACCTAATTACCCTTGAAGAGCATCTCTAATCATTGTTATATTACTTAATCATTCGGTTAGTGTATTGTATTCACTATGTTTCATACTCTATTCGTTTCGATTATGCTTTTGTACTTTGTTAAAGAGATTATGGGCTAACACCCTTAAGTGTTAGCCAAGTTTATGAGTATTTGACGTTTTGATTTGTTTCTAATTCGATTGNAAACAGCAGAAGATCAACCTTGAAGACCTAATTACCCTTGAAGAGCATCTCTAATCATTGTTATATTACTTAATCATTCGGTTAGTGTATTGTATTCACTATGTTTCATACTCTATTCGTTTCGATTATGCTTTTGTACTTTGTTAAAGAGATTATGGGCTAACACCCTTAAGTGTTAGCCAAGTTTATGAGTATTTGACGTTTTGATTTGTTTCTAATTCGATTGGTTGCTCAGTCTTCGTTTTGATTACTTATGTTAAGTAGTTTTGTTTTATTGTAATAGTAAGCTTTAATTCATCAGGATAGATGGGCATGTGTATGTGACTACGGAAAATCATACACACCTCTTAATATTGCTTTCCCATCAATTAACGTATATATGATGATGTCTTTGGTGACTTATATTAGTGCATTCATAACCTCTGTGTCTAGCTGAGCATTGCTTGGGCTGCCATACCCCTTCCTCGCCTATTTAATCTGACGTCTTTAAATAAATAGGATAGACATAAGTGATCATTAATGGTTTACTCGCCGATATAATGTGATCCAACGAGAAAAATTTTATTAAATACACTTCATATAGAACTAGCAATAAAACAAGCGACAAGCTATTATCATAAACAAAGTAATTATTAAGCAGCTTTATGCGGATTCCGATTAATTGTGACAGGATTAATCAGTCAAGAAGACTTAAAATGGAATATAGACTCTAGGAAAACTAGAGGTAGGATTGACCGCGCCTAGTCGTGAGCACCATCACTACATGTCTTAGGAACTTATCAAAACTTAATCATATATGACTGAACTTTGTTAACACGTTCTTCTTATTTTCGATATCTTCAAGCTTCTATAGTTTGTTTAGTTTAGTTTAATTAGTTTAGTATAAAACCAAACTTGTGCCAGTCTCTCAGGCTGAACCCCCCTTTGCTTTAGTTTGGGATTAATTTAGTAGAGTCGAATACCTTTAGAATTAGTATATCAAGAAATCTCACTCTTAGTTATCGACACCCTACTTACCAACTAGGCTACATTGATCGGGTACACTGCCCGTTAGTGTTGTTATAGGTTAAGTCGGCATAAAATAAATATTAAAACTTGATAAGGAATAATCACCTATACAACGACACATCAATGATTACAAAATATAAACTCATTTTAGGTAAAATTATGCGTTGATAAATTTTTAATGAGTTTTCCCGTTACTTCTCCCCCTTTTTGTAGAATCAAAAAGGTGTCGTTGGTGTTGAGGAGAGGAGACACACGCATCCTTGAAAGGGCATCGTCTTTGTTGACGGAATACAAGCTCCCCCTTAATGAGGGCACCGGGGAATCGAGAACCTTAGGGTATATAAAGTGTTTTTTTCTATTCCTTTTCATTTGTAAATTACAGATCGTTTTCCACACACACACACACACACACAGACTCCACTGGTTAACCTTCTTCTCCATCATATTCTCCACTTCTCCACCATCTTCTCCACCGGTTTACCACCTATCTCTACCATGATATCCACCATATTCTCCACCGTCTTCCCACTGTGAATTTGAGATGACGATCGAGTGCTCATTGTCAATGAATAATGAGAGTTCATCATGAACTAATAACGAGTGTTAATCATCAATAACTAGTTCATCAGCGACGGATACTGATTGTATGATATTAATCTTTTGTTTTTTTTTTAATTTTTTTAATTTACTTTATGTTAATTCAGATTTTGAATTGTAATTAGTTAATATGTTTTTGTTGATTCTTAGTGTATTTAGTTGATTTAAAACATTCATTCAGTATGCATTTGAGAAAAAATATACATGAAAAACGTGTATATGAAACCTGCACACCAAGTGTTTGATAAAATGTCTACATGATATTCTATAACTGTGATGCACTAGTTTCGTACTATGATGCACCTGTTCATACACCTTGTGATGAACTTCTTGCTAAGACTGTGATTCACTATGATGCACCTGTTCTGAATTGATGATGCATTAGGTGTTTTCTTTATGGAAAATATAGATCTAAAAGCTTATTTTTTTTCTTATATTATGAGTAAAAATGTTTGTGTGTAATCGTATGTATGATGTAGTTGTTCGATAACTTTAGTGTAGAAGGTGTTTGTTTGTGATAAATCCATATGCAGTAGATTTAAAACATTGATGCAATAGGTATATAAGGTTCCATTAGGTTACGCATAGTGTATAGGTTAAGGATAGTGTTTCTTTAAGTTTTTGTTCTGATGTGTTTTTGATATTACATAGTGATGTAGTAGATTTAAAACATTGATGCAGTAGTAATAAAAGGATCCATTAGGTTTGGTTATGTATAGTGTTTAAGTTACGCATAGTGTTTGGTTATGTTTGTATGACTGATTGTTTGCCTGATACACTAGTAGTTGAACTGAGATGCATTAGGTTTTAATTGTCACGTATGAGGCCGAGTTAGGTTAAATGTAGTATTAGTCATGTGCGAAAGTGAGTTTGTATAACTCATTGTTTTTCTGATGCATTAGCAATTGAACTGAGATTCAATAGATTTTAATTTGCCGCCTATGAGACTAAGTTAGGTTAATTGTAGTCTGCGTCATATACGAAAGTGACTTTATATGACTGATTGTTTTTCTGATGCACTAGCAGTTTAAATGCGATGTAGTAGGTTTTAATTTGCCGCGTATGAGGTTGAATTAGGTTTAATGTATAGTGAGTAATGTGCGAAAGTAATTTTGTATGTTTTTTATTTGGTTATGCATATGAGGTGTATAAAACACTGTTGTAGTATGTGTATGCCATAGTGATGCAATAGGTGTATATCATAGTGATGCAGTAGGTTTATAACACAGTGATGAAGTAGGTTTCATTTAGTTTTACTCAACTTTTGTTCTGATTTGTTTGATATAACATGTTGATGCAGTAGATTTAAAACAATGATGCAGTAGGTTTCATTAATATATGCATAGTAGGTATGTAAGGTTTTATTAGGTTTCCATAATGGTTGATCTAAAACACTAATGCAATAGGTGTAAAACACCGATTCAGTAACTATATCTATTATTTTTTAAAGTGACTTAATTTATATGCGTTAAACAGACAGATGTTCAAGTTTTTCGTGTCAAGGATCATGTTGGTTTTTATATTTGTGATAATAATGGAAATAGGACATGATATTCTGATACTGATATTGGTGACAAACCTTTGGAAGGTTGTAGGTTTGTTTTTATTGACATAAAGAGTGATGTAGTACAGTGATGGGACTATACTCATCTTTTTAGTCTGGTAACTTTTTCATTGGCTTGGTCTAATTATGGGTGACACATAAATTTTGACACGACCCGAAACTGGCACATAAATACTTGAGCTACCGGCTTAGGCCTTATGCGGCTCGAGTTCCCACTTTAGTCTAGTTAGTCTTTAGTTTGTGTTAACAGGTCAATGATTTGGTCGAGTTAATAGTTGGTTAACACAAATAGGTACACAATTGTGACAACTCCTGTAACTATGGTTGATGCAATACAATCATGCAATAGAGAATTAACTATAATGCAGTAAATAAGAAACTGTGATGCTCTTAATGATTGGTATTAACATAAAGAGTGATGCAGTAGAAAAATAACTGTGATGCAGTAGTTTTTTTTATCTTTTTGTAAAGATTGTACTGAATCAACATATAAAGAGTTAACTGCATCATAATGTTTGTTTACTGTGATGCAGTAAATAAGTATGTGTGATGCAGCTAATATCATCATGTATATTTAACATATTTAAAACATATTTAACACAGTACAGGCAGAGGATTGTTTCTTCATGTACATGATGGTTGTGGTTCTGTTCAAAAGAGAGCTTAATTTTGAACAAACATTGTGCCTGTGGAAGGTGATGTGGGCGGATCAAACAACAATCAGGGAGGGAATCACAAAATCGGCTTGGTGGAGGATGAGGCTAAGGGCCCCAGCTACCGATGACATGCTGTTGTATGAAATAGATGCTTGTGTACTATAGAGGAGGAAGCTTATAAGTGGGGATGTCCTTTTGTTTTCATGCTTTTAAGTAAACTTGTTACACGTTAGATATGTTTGTATTCTATTGTAGTTTTAACTACGTGTATCAAAATTCTCGTATTCTTGTCGAATATCCTTTCTTCATATACATTTTACATGTGTTTTGGTATAATAGTTGGTTAACACAAATGGGTACACAATTGTGACAACTCCTGAAACTATGGTTGATTAACTATAATGCAGTAAATAAGAAACTGTGATGCACTTAAAGATAGGTATTAACTTAAAGAGTGATGCAGTAGAAAAATAACTGTGATGCAGTAGTTTTTTTAATCTTTATTGTAAAGAGTGTACTGAATTAACGTATAGAGTTAACTGCATCATTATGTTTTTTTTCATGATGCAGTAAATAAGTATGTGTGATGCAGCTAATATCGTCATGTATATTTAACACATTTTCGTTATTATCCAACTAGTTTGATGTTGACACACACCATGGTTTGTGTTTGACCCAATAAAAAGTTCATAAACCAACTACTCGAATAATATATAACCTATCATTAAAATTCATAATCATCCCAACATGCATTTCTAAATTCAAAGCAATCAAATATACAAATTATTAAAGTAGTGAGGTTACACCTTCAAACACAGTTTCAAATACCATAACACACCAACCAGTCAAAGTTTTACATAGTTCAATACAGATGTTCCAACTGGTTTTTACATCTTTCAATATATGGTTCAAGACCACAGTACCAATTAGCTTAGTAACAGTACTTGGTGGAGTAATCTTTGGGTGCAATAACCAAACCACGGCCCTTCCTGGCTCCACGGTAGACTATTTCAACAATGTTGATGAACTCCTGCTTGTCCTTCATTATCCAGTTGATCTTGTTGTTGTTACCAGTACCAAGATCAATCATGAAAGGTTTGTTCCTAAAGAAGAACCTGGCAGTAGATGGGTCGTAAAGTTCAGAATGCAAGTACATATTCAACGGAATCATCATCCAAAAAAGTGCACAATTAGCATTAAATGCCACATAGAAATCCCTACTGCATCACTTTTTTACAACTACTGCATCACGCATTCAAAACAAACACAAAATCACTTTTTGATACATAAAATACAAAATCACTTTTAAATCATTTACTGCATTATGTTTAACATTAAAACTGGTGAGTAATATCTTTACCGAGCACTTGGCGCGAAGCATATTCAGTTGTGATTTTTGACCTGCATTTTCCTTCTTGAATTCATGTAAAAATACACTACGACCATCATATGTTTCCATATGCCTCATGACAAAGACGCCACAGTCTACACCATTGTACGTTGTCTTCCAAGATTGATGCAGTAAGAAATAGGCATCGATGCAGTAACAAATAAGCATTGATGCAGTAACAGATATCACTGCACATTTGAGATGTAGTAATAAGTATGCATTGATCTAGTGACAGATCTCACTGCACATTTAACATCGCATCTTGAGTTTTACGTACAGGTTCAAATAGAACATCCTTGACCTACAAAAGCCAAAAATAGAAGACTCGGCGGAGATGATATGTATTCCAAGATACTATTAATCTTAGTAGTAAACCTAAGACTTGGACTTTCACTTACACAAATAGTAATATCAGAACCAGAAAATCCTTCGGTCTTACGCGCCAAGGCTTCAAAGTCACCTTCGGTCTTACGCGCTACCTAATCGAATAATATTTGCCACAAAACATAACCTATGACATTACTTCTTTACAACAACTGCATCAAGCATTCAATTACACTCACAGAAACTTTTTGACATCTAAAACACACCGCACGTTACCTAATCACACAATATTTGCCACAATATATAAGCTACTGCATCACTTCTTTACAACTACTGCATCAATATTTAGATAAACCTACTGCATCAACTTTATATAAAGCTACTGCATCAATATTCAAATAAACCTACTGCATCAGTTGCATCATACATTCAAATAAATATGCTACATTAGACTTTATATAAACCTACTACATCAGTATTTAAACTGCATTAGCAAGTAACTACTGCATTACCTTTATACAAAAACTGCATTAACTTACAAATACTGCACTTGATTATCTACAAAAACTGCATTAACTTACAAATACTGCATCAACTTTATATAAAGCTACTGCATCAATATTCAAATAAACCTACTGCATCAGTTGCATCATACATTCAAATAAATATACTGCATTAGACTTTATATAAACCTACTACATCAGTATTTAAACTGCATTAGCAAGTAACTACTGCATTACCTTTATACAAAAACTGCATTAATTTACAAATACTGCACTTGATTATCTATTAAAAAAACACAATTTATCAAATTAAAATTTATAAAATAATGAATAAACAATTTTAGGGTTTCATGATGAACTTACAAGAAGTAAATGATGCACTTGAAGATCTGATGATGTGGTGACTGGTTGTAATTGGTGGTGCGGAGGTGATTCGTGGTGCGGTGGTGATTGGTAGTGCGGTGGTGATTTGTGGTGCAGTGGTGATTGGTGATGCACTTGAAGATCTGATGATGCGGTGACTGGTTGTAATTGGTGGTGCGGTGGTGATTGGTGGTACGGTGTTGACTGGTGGTGCGGTGTTGGCTGGTGGTGCGGTGTTGACTGGTGGTGCGGTGTTGACTGGTGGTGCGGTCGTGACTGGTGGTACGGTGGTGATTGGTGGTACGGTAGTGACGGAGAGAAATTTGTGTGAAATTAAGGTTAGAAATGAAAAGGGGATCAGATACTAACATCTCAGGTTTCTATTATTAACTCTTTGCCCCTTATGTTTCTATTATTTACAAAAATGACACTCCGCCTTTTTGATCTTGCAAATTAGATTCAGTGGTTGAGATCGCTTCTCATCCTTCTCATTTTAAGGGGCTTCCTATTGTATCCCCACCCTATATATATATATATATATATATATGTATATATATATATATATATATATATATATATATATATATATATATATATATATATATATATATATATATATGTATATATATATATATATATATATATATATATATATATATATATATATATATATATATATATATATATATATATATATATATATATATATATATATATATATATATATATATATATATATATATATATATATATATATATATATATATATATATATATATATATATATATATATATATATATATATATATATATATATATATATATATATATATATATATATATATATATATATATATATATATATATATATATATATATATATATATATACACACACTAGTGGTCATGGCCCGCCCAATGGGCGTGCATGCTTTTTGATTCGCACTAACCATGTGATTTTAGTTGTATTTGCAGTTGTAATATTTTGAAATTTAAATTTATGCTTTTTTTATATATTTTGATCATGTTTTTTGATTGGTTAATATGCTTGGATTATTTATTTAGTTTGGTATCCTTGTAATATACTCTTTCTCTTTCGGATTACGTAAGTCGGTGGTCTGTTATGTAAATATCTTGTCTATTATACTGACAAAGTATTTGGTAAGCCGATATCAAATCCCTGTAATTAATGAATGTTTATATCCTGTTAGTAAATAATTTTTTGAATCATCTAAAGAGAACAAACATCTAATGCTAAACATTACATAACATCAATTTGTTCTAAAACCAACATCAACAAATATATGAAAGTTTAATGTGCTGTAAATTTCCTCCCCAATAATTATGTAAACTTATTTTTATTTTTTGGTTTAGTAATAATGTACATGGTATAATCAGATGATTGTGCGCTAATGCCTAAATAGAAAATATAAGTTGCTGCAATTTGCATACCTGATAATAACGTTTACTTAAATTTGGAATAAAGCTTCTTTATATACAACATTTGCCGTTGAGTTTGTGTAGTTGCCTTCTTCATCACAATAAAGAATTTTCAATCCTTTTCAAAGCTTCTTTATATACAACATTTGTCGTTGAGTTTGTGTAGTTGCCTTCTTCATCACAACAAAGAATTTTCAATCCTTTTATGGTTTTGACTCTAGATACCGCGACGTATAGCTGACCATGTGAGAATACTGGCCGTTAAAGAAACAATCCAACTTGGGTCAAAGTCTGACCTTGACTTTTGTTAATAGTCATTGCAAAACACACAGCGAGTGGGAACTGTCTGCGGTTAAATTTAAATGGCATTTTATTGTCTGATGGGCTGAGAATCATACGGGGTATTGCACAAATTGTACTGTAGGAACCCGGAAACAACCTAAATCACGACCTTCTTCACCTAGATCTAGAGAGAGAAAGAGAGATGTAGAGAGAGAGAGATGGGAGGATCAAGTGTGTGAAAATAAAGAACTATGTGTTATTCCAAATGATCAACCACCTCACAAATGAGGTTTACAAATCTTAATAAAGAGCTAGGCATGTTAGCTTTCATGCCTTTACAAGTTTAGCCCTTGTAGTTCTAACTTTCTAATAAACATGAACAAACAACTTTGAAATACTTTCTTACGCAACCTATTACACGATTCAAGGATATAATGACCGACACTTCATAATATAAAAATACAATGCTAACAATCTCCCCCTAAGTGTTGGTCATTGAAGGTTGCGTGACGTCTTCGTCTTTATCTTTAAATTTCAACATTATTGCTCTTGACGTCTTTAGAAA
>LBNU01017520.1:27501-51215 GCA_014162995.1 Artemisia annua
CTTTTTTCAACTCATCCCGTTCTTTTTCAAGATTGGCATAAGCTGATTTTTGTTTTGAAAGTTGGTTTGTTAAATCAGAAATCTCTTGTTTTAAAGATTTAATTGTTTTCATTGAAGTGACTTCAAGAGTATCATATTTGCATTGCAATTCTCTATCTTTAACAAGTATTTTCTTATAACCAATTTCAAATTCAGACTCGCGTTTTTTAGCATTTAGAAAACTTTTTTCTTTGGCCTTGTATCTCTCAAGCTCAGTGGTCAATATCTCATTCGCGGGCTTAATATCGCGGTTGACCTTTTTCACTTTTTCAACTTCGCTAGTACAGTTATTCAATAATGTTTCAAATAAAGCACGTGTTTCCTCATCATTCTCAGCATGCTGTGAAACTGAGCCTCCACTATGATTCATATCGGGAGTTGTCGAATCAATATTGCTACTATTCGGCGTATCCTGATATGTATCATAAGTAGATGCTTGTGTCTCAGAATGCTGTTCCTCATGAGGAGACATATCAAATATATCATTATTGTTGTGTACCTCAGAAAGTGCATTGGTATCATAAACAGGAGGTGTCTCAGAGTCTGTATCATACTTAGTTTCCTGAAGATTAGCCATAAATATGCAGTTTGCATTCACTTCCTCTCTGTCCTCCATGTCATCCATCAGTGCCATGAAATCATGCTCCTCGGCGTTCAACTGGAATCCTGCCTCTTCCTTTTGTATTAGCATCAATGCTTTCTGCAGATATTCTGAAGTCTTCTTTTGAGGCTTAGTAGGACAGTTCCTCGCCATATGACCGACACCTTGGCAATTGAAACACTTAATCACATTCTGCTGATTCCCATTCACATTCCCATAATTCCCACCAACTTGTGCTGCAACATTTCCATACTGATTACCCTGATTCCCAACATTGCCAAACTGATTACCCTGAATACCAACATTATGACCCCTCTGATTATCAACAGTGCAATGTTGCCACAAATACGAAGAATTGATTGCTGGGTGTACAACATCGCTTCTGGTTCCGTTTGTAATTACCAGTAGTATTTGTCGGAAGTCCCCTCCAAATAACACTACTTTCCCACCAAACACTTGCTCGGAAGGTGCGTTTATATCCGGTCTACATATGTCCCTTAAGGTCCTATCAAACGCCTCATAGCAATGCCTGTGTGTCATCGGAGCTTCATCCCATATGATTAGTGTAGCCTCCCTTATCAAGTCTGCAAGTTCGCTATCACCTGTTATGTGGCACATAGAGTCATCTACTATATTGATTGGAATTGCAAATCGATAATGAGCTGTTCTACCACCTTCCAGTAATAAAGCTGCAATGCCACTTGATGCGACATTTAACACTATCCCTTCTTGTGATCTAATTGTAGCAGATAACGTCTTGTAAAGATATGTTTTACCCGTACCACCGTACCCGTAAACAAAGAACATGCCTCCTTCTTGTGCGTTAACAACGTTTATTAACGTATGGTATATATCCTTTTGCTCGTTTGTCAACGATCTGTACATGGTATCATGTTGTCGACGCAATTCTTCGACGTTGTAGTCCCGTTCAGATGATATCAACCTGTTGTGATTTGACATTGTGTACATCTCGTTCGGTAATATCATGTTTGGTATATTTTTTAAACTTTTGTTGTTGCAAAGGAGCATGTGCTCGATATATGTAAGGCATATGTTCTTCTTTTCATTTTCGGTCAGAACCAAGTCTGTAAAAAAAAGGCTATGGTTAGAACTTAGCTATAATATTGGGCATTCATCTTACTTTATTAATTTTTTTTTTAATTTTTGACATTTTTTTATTTTATTTACAATTGAAAAACTACATACCTGGATTATTCCTTTTAACGCGCTCTATACGCTCAACATCTTCCGCCAGTACATGCCACGTTTTCTCATACACAACCTCTGGTCGGGACATGCTATCCGTCATTATCAGCATGACATAAAAAGAACGCAAATAGTTTCCTGATCCCCAAAGACTGGCTTCCAACAAACCGTCTATGTATTCTTTGTCATCCTCCAATAGGCCGCGAGCTTGACACGCGTCTTTATATGTAGGATACGTAACACCTTCAAACTTTTTAAAGTCAATCCAATCTTGTGCACCTCTAACTTTGTTGAGCAACACTCTTAAGTAGAACCACTCTCCAGATGAAGGAGGTACATGATGTACACGTCCAAGGCACGTTCCTCTTTGTCTCTCCACCCATATTCTCTCTTCTTGTTTCCATACATAGTGTTCTGGAAATTCATGGTACAACAGTTTTCTGGCCTTTTTATCTGTCTTATTTTTTTCCATCCACGCTATAAATTTGGTTTCATTCACCGATGCTTTATCCAATGTGAAATCAATACTTTCAGTTGCATGAAATAGAACTGATTGCTGTCCTTGCTCATGAAATGGTAATCTCTCAACTGGGGGAAACCTGTAGTGTATGTCGAAACCATAAATCCTCCATGCTGCTTCACACGCTGAAAGATACCTACAATCGTAGTAATCTTTAATCTCATCAACGTCTTCTTCCTCAAGAGCAGCTGTGACTCTGTCTGGTCCCTTATTGATGTACTTGAAAAGATATTTTATAGATCCAGTCTGGTTGCACCATTCAACATTAATATGTGATTGATAACGTCGCAGCAAACCGGGGTTATAGGGTACGACGTATCCATTATGTACTTGTGATCCACTCTTTGTTACTGTACAACCATCGTTCCTTCTCTTATAAATTGCATACCCACTATCATCAATAAATGTCTTTTCGTTGAATTGTTTCGGGAACTTTTTTGTGCATTTATTTTTTACCGTACATGGGGAAATTGGTCGCAGAGCGCCACATGGACCATGCATCATGTGGTCGGTTACAATTTGATAAAGTTCCGGATCACATTCCTTGTCAGGAATCTCAGCTGATATAAACCGGTCTATGTCTGCCGTGGTGGTGATTTTGTCTTCTTTATCGAGAAATAATAATATATGCGCGTGTGGAAGACCTCTTTTTTGGAATTCAACTGTGTAAACCGCTGCATAAATAAGATCATGTCAATTATGATATATAAAATTATTGAATAATGTTTTTCTTATTATTACCTTACCAAATGTAATACCTGCTTTTAACTTTCCAAAGTAACTCCGTTCCTTAAAATCGTACATGATGTTGTCAAGTTTTTGTTTAAAAACTCGTGTTATTGCATCTGGTCTGTCTTCCGATTTCAATCCTCTCTCGTTAACAAAACGTGCAATCTCCGGCCAATTTGGGTTGCATGTAAATGTAATAAATAGGTCTGGATAACCATATACCTTGCAAATCGTCATAGCATCCAAGTAATTTTGCATCATATACCTTGGGCTTCCAGTGAAAGATGATGGCAATATCACTCGTTTGCCTCGCAATTTTATTCCAGTATCCCCTTCTTCGGCCAGTTTAGCTAATTTTGAGTAATTTTCGCTTCTCAACTCATTATTCTGATTTTTGATATATGACATTCTTTCGGATTCAACCATAGTGTATGCGTCGACTATGAATTGCTGAGTCAATCTTCTTGCATTGAGACACATTGAAAAAACACCTGGTCTTTCTTGCAATTGATATGCAAAATACTCCTTCATTGTGAGTCTTGTTTTTTGATTTGTTGCTGTATAGTCAGTAATACCTCTGTGATATATGTCTGTTCTATATCCATCCTCAGCGTATGGGAACAACAATGGATATTGTAGTGCCAGGTACGAAGGATGGAGTTCGCTAATTCTCCTAACACCTCCTTCGTGCATGTGCAAGATAATATCTCTTTTGTTTGTTGATGTATCAAAATCTCCAACAATTAGAGCTGCAACCTCATCAGCTGTCGGTAGGTTATATTCTCGTCCATCCCGTTCTCTTGTACCAATGAGTCGAATTTTGAATTTGTTTTGTTTGTTTGAGGCAACAAACTCTTCACCGGCCATACGAAACTGAGCAACTAATGGATTGATTGAATCAAGCATGTCTCGCAGGTCAACTGTTAGTTGGTGATCCAATGCGCTGGCTCCTGATGTCGTTGTTGGTTCACCACTGTAGATTCAAAATATAATTATTTAAACTGCATATCATAAGTTTAGTTATTTAATACAATGTAATAATTGGATGTTTTGTTGTACCTGACTCCGTTTATCCTATTTTGGATTTCGGTGGCTTTGTCATAAATATATAGCTGGGCGAATGCTGGTTTGTTGCCTTTTTCTGGTAATAAAGTACCCATTAAGTGGTAATTTTCGCCTTGTATTCTGTAACAATATGGCCCATATCCCTGATTAACTGACGTGTCTTGTTTTGCACCTATTGAGGTAAAAGCAAACATTGAATTATATCGGCGGATATTATCAATAAATGACTCGCTTTTTGGGTTTTTCCCGGTAATAAGGTCCAATAAAAATTGTGGTGGATTCTGCACTTCATTTGTTAGCATGACTTTTCCTCTGCTACAACAGAGCGAGAATGACCCAGAATTTGAATGCGTGCTTCCCACAACACTTTCCGCATGCCATAATAGTGCATCACAGTCTGCACATTTGTAAATTGGATCTCCATGATCCTTATAATCTGAATAACAATGAAGTAGTAAATCACATATATTTTATAAATAAATCAATATATGTTGTTATAATAATTGTTTTAGTATGATATTCCATTAAATGATCTTGTACGCGTATTAATTCCATTTGTTGCACCGTTGTCACCTAAAAAACCTTGGTCGAAAATCTTTTGCCTTTTCATTCTTATTTTTTCTTTAAGCCTTTCTGATTTGCGTTTCGAAGAGTGTATATCGGATTGTATATCGCCAGCATAGATTGGTTGTTTCCCTATTCTTGCAACAATGAATGTCATGAAAAATAACGTACATCAATATTAATTATAGTTTGTGTGTGAATGTTGATGTAATATTCTTACGTGGTTCATTCACGTCCTTTATAGGGCGTCCTCTTGGTCGTCGAACAATTGAGGGGTCTTGTGTTAGAGGTAACACTTTTTGTTCAGCAGGTGTGTTTATCGTATTGGTCGTCTTTGGTTGACTTGATTTGCATTTTTGCAATTGTTCCACACTTTTAGAATCTGAATTTATTTGTATCAAACCGAGTAGAGCTTTGTAATAAATAATACGCTTAATTTATAATGTTAAACGATACTCTATTGTATTTATCACACTTAATTCGTATTTAATAATAGGTAAACTAAATGTTGTGAATAAAAATAGGTGAATCATTTGTACAACATACCTTTTATTTTATTCGGTGGTCTACCTGTACGTCGAATACTTAAATCAATTGTGTTGTTACCGTTTGTTGTTCCATTATTATGTGTTCCTGCATTTAAGATTTTGTTAAACAAATCTCATTTGTACACTATATAGAGTATTTAACGTACCATTGTTTTTGCTTGGTGGCAATCATTTGTACAACATACCTTTTATTTTATTCGATGGTCTACCTGTACGTCGAATACTTAAATCAATTGTGTTGTTACCATTTGTTGATCCATTATTATGTATTCCTGCATTTAAGATTTTAATAAACAAATCTCATTTGTACACTATATAGAGTATTTAACGTACCATTGTTTTTGCTTGGTGGCTTGCCTATACGTCGGATACGTAAATCATTTATGTCATACTCCATTATTGATCTCAGTTTCTCCTTATTGCTCTCTCTTGTTAGCTATTTTCTTAATAAACAGATTGTATAAATTTATATAAGCATATTATTTCGATAGTATAGATGGTATAGATGTTTTGGTACGTTTTGTATTTCAGAGGAAACCAATTGTTATCGTTTCCATATATTTTAAACTTATCACCCCTAATACTTTGGTGTATTTATTTGTTAATATATTATATCTAAATAATAGTTACAAAAAATTTAGTTTTTTTAACACGAATATATTTTTATTAATATGATAAAATAGTAAAACTTTTAAAACGCTATTTATTATTTTTAGATATGGCAAAATATGAGTGTCCTTTAATTTCATACACAAATCATATCGTTATACATATTTAAACAACATATGATTTGATTTAGATATGTGATGCGTGGTTTTGTGACCTTACAACAGGTTTTACCTCTCGAGGGATCTTAAGAGGCTTACAACCCCACCAGGCAGTGTACCTGACCGATGTAGTATAGGGATGTACCAACACAACCACCTGATATAATCCTGGCTTCAACTACGTTTGTACCCAGTCGCAGCACCTGAAGCCTGGTTCCATTGCATAATCCAGCCATTTGGTCAATGTTTCTCATGCACATTACCGGTGCTCCTACTTTCAATCTTAAAGAATGTTGAGGAAGACCAGCTATCCGAATACTGTCAAGAAATCACTTGTGGATAGCTCCTCATTGAAATTTGTGTCCTGATCAGCAATTCCCACCGTGTCTGAACTATCGTATGTATGCTCATCACCTAAAATTATATCGAGCATTCGATCGTTAATCATATCAACCAATTCGTGTGTAGGAGCAAGAATGGCTCTTTCTTGGAAGTATCCTGATGTGTAAAGGTTATCTTTTAAATTTGGGTAGACTTCTTTAATTATTGTAGCAACATGGTCGTCTGAATCAGGGATTAACATATTATCAGGGAATTTGACCATATCTTCACAATTGTTCTTGTCTCTAACTGTTCCATTGCCAATTGATAAGATCCAGTCAGCAAAATCCTGTATTTCTTTTTTTTCTACAGAAGTTTTGCCTGTTTGCAATCGCATGTTGACTGTTAGTGTCAGGACGGTGCAATGTTGCCACAAATACGAAGAATTGATTGCTGCGTGTACAACATCGCTTCTGGTTCCGTTTGTAATTACCGGTAGTATTTGTCGGAAGTCCCCTCCAAATAACACAACTTTCCCACCAAACACTTGCTCGGAAGGTGCATTTATATCCGGTCTACATATGTCCCTTAAGGTCCTATCAAACGCCTCATAGCAATGCCTGTGTGTCATCGGAGCTTCATCCCATATGATTAGTGTAGCCTTCCTTATCAAGTCTGCAAGTTCGCTATCACCTGTTATGTGGCACATAGAGTCATCTACTATATTGATTGGAATTGTAAATCGATAATGATTTGTTCTACCACCTTCCAGTAATAAAGCTGCAATGCCACTTGATGCAACATTTAACACTATCCCTTCTTGTGATCTAATTGCAGCAGATAACGTCTTGTAAAGATATGTTTTACCCTTACCACCGTACCCGTAAACAAAGAACATGCCTCCTTCTTGTGCGTTAACAACGTTTATTAACGTATGGTATATATCCTTTTGCTCGTTTGTCAACGATCTGTACATGGTATCATGTTGTCGACGCAATTCTTCGACGTTGTAGTCCCGTTCAGATGATATCAACCAGTTTTGATTTGACATTGTGTACATCTCGTTCGGTAATATCATGTTTGGTATATTTTTTAAACTTTTGTTGTTGTAAAGGAGCATGTCTTCGATATATGTAAGGCATATGTTCTTCTTTTCATTTTCGGTCAGAACCAAGTCTGTAAAAAAAAGGCTATGGTTAGAACTTAGCTATAATATTGGGCATTCATCTTACTTTATTAATTAATTTTTTTAATTTTTGACATTTTTTTATTTTATTTACAATTGAAAAACTACATACCTGGATTATTCCTTTTAACGCGCTCTATACGCTCAACATCTTCCGCCAGTACATGCCACGTTTTCTCATACACAACCTCTGGTCGGGACATGCTATCCGTCATTATCAGCATGACATAAAAAGAACGCAAATAGTTTCCTGATCCCCAAAGACTGGCTTCCAACAAACCGTCTATGTATTCTTTGTCATCCTCCAATAGGCCGCGAGCTTGACACGCGTCTTTATATGTAGGATACGTAACACCTTCAAACTTTTTAAAGTCAATCCAATCTTGTGCACCTCTAACTTTGTTGAGCAACACTCTTAAGTAGAACCACTCTCCAGATGAAGGAGGTACATGATGTACACGTCCAAGGCACGTTCCTCTTTGTCTCTCCACCCATATTCTCTCTTCTTGTTTCCATACATAGTGTTCTGGAAATTCATGGTACAACAGTTTTCTGGCCTTTTTATCTGTCTTATTTTTTTCCATCCACGCTATAAATTTGGTTTCATTCACCGATGCTTTATCCAATGTGAAATCAATACTTTCAGTTGCATGAAATAGAACTGATTGCTGTCCTTGCTCATGAAATGGTAATCTCTCAACTGGGGGAAACCTGTAGTGTATGTCGAAACCATAAATTCTCCATGCTGCTTCACACGCTGAAAGATACCTACAATCGTAGTAATCTTTAATCTCATCAGCGTTCTTCCTCAAGAGCAGCTGTGACTCTGTCTGGTCCCTTATTGATGTACTTGAAAAGATATTTTATAGATCCAGTTTGGTTGCACCATTCAACATTAATATATGATTGATAACGTCACGGCAAACCGGGGTTATAGGGTACGACGTATCCATTATGTACTTGTGATCCACTCTTTGTTACTGTACAACCATCGTTCCTTCTCTTATAAATTGCATACCCACTATCATCAATAAATGTCTTTTCGTTGAATTGTTTCGGGAACTTTTTTGTGCATTTATTTTTTACCGTGCATGGGGAAATTTGGCGCTGAGCGCCACATGGACCATGCATCATGTGGTCGGTTACAATTTGATAAAGTTTCGGATCACATTCCTTGTCAGGAATCTCAGCTGATATAAACCAGTCTATGTCTGCTGTGGTGGTGATTTTGTCTTCTTTATCGAGAAATAATAATATATGCGCGTGCGGAAGACCTCTTTTTTGGAATTCAGCTGTGTAAACCGCTGCATAAATAAGATCATGTCAATTATGATATATAAAATTATTGAATAATGTTTTTTTTATTATTACCTTACCAAATGTAATACCTGCTTTTAACTTTCCAAAGTAACTCTGTTCCTTAAAATCGTACATTATGTTGTCAAGTTTTTGTTTAAAAACTCGTGTTATTGCATCTGGTCTGTCTTCCGATTTCAATCCTCTCTCGTTAACAAAACGTGCAATCTCCGGCCAATTTGGGTTGCATGTAAATGTAATAAATAGGTCTGGATAACCATATACCTTGCAATCGTCATAGCATCCAAGTAATTTTGCATCATATACCTTGGGCTTCCAGTGAAAGATGATGGCAATATCACTCGTTTGCCTCACAATTTTATTCCAGTATCCCCTTCTTCGGCTTGTTTAGCTAATTTTGAGTAATTTTCGCTTCTCAACTCATTATTCTGATTTTTGACATATGACATTCTTTCGGATTCAACCATAGTGTATGCGTCGACTATGAACTGCTGAGTCAATCTTCTTGCATTGAGACACATTGAAAAAACACCTGGTCTTTCTTGCAATTGATATGCAAAATACTCCTTCATTGTGAGTCTTGTTTTTTTATTTGTTGCTGTATAGTCAGTAATACCTCTGTGATATATGTCTGTTCTATATCCATCCTCAGCGTATGGGAACAACAATGGATATTGTAGTGCCAGGTACGAAGGATGGAGTTCGCTAATTCTCCTAACACCTCCTTCGTACATGTGCAAGATAATATCTCTTTTGTTTGTTGATGTATCAAAATCTCCAACAATTAGAGCTGCAACCTCATCAGCTGTCGGTAGGTTATATTCTCATCCATCCCGTTCTCTTGTACCAATGAGTCGAATTTTGAATTTGTTTTGTTTGTATGAGGCAACAAACTCTTCACCGGCCATACAAAACTGAGCAACTAATGGATTGATTGAATCAAGCATGTCTCGCAGGTCAACTGTTAGTTGGTGATCCAATGCGCTAGCTCCTGATGTCGTTGTTGGTTCACCACTGTAGATTCAAAATACAATTATTTAAACTGCATATTATAAGTTTAGTTATTTAATACAATGTAATAATTGGATGTTTTGTTGTACCTGACTCCGTTTATCCTATTTTGGATTTCGTTGGCTTTGTCGTAAATATATAGCTGGGCAAATGCTGGTTTTTTTGTCTTTTTCCGGGAATAAAGTACCCATTAAGTGGTAATTTTTGCCTTGTATTCTGTAACAATATGGCCCATATCCCTGATTAACTGATGTGTCTTGTTTTGCACCTATTGAGGTAAAAGCAAACATTGAATTATATCGGCGGATATTATCAATAAATGACTCGCTTTTTGGGTTTTTCCCGGTAATAAGGTCCAATAAAAATCGTGGTGGATTCTGCACTTCATTTGTTAGCATGACCTTTCCTCTGCTACAATAGAGCGAGAATGACCCAGAATTTGAATGCGTGCTTCCCACAACACTTTCCGCATGCCATAATAGTGCATCACAGTCTGCACATTTGTAAATTGGATCTCCATGATCCTTATAATCTGAATAACAATGAAGTAGTAAATCACATATATTTTATAAATAAAATCAATATATGTTGTTATAATAATTGTTTTAGTATATGTACCCTTAGATATTCCATTAAATGATCTTTTACGCGTATCAATTCCATTTGTTGCACCGTTGTCACCTACAAAACCTTGGTCGAAAATCTTTTTCCTTTTCATTCTTATTTTTTCTTTAAGCCTGTCTGATTTGTGTTTAGAAGAGTGTATATCGGATTGTATATCGCCAGCATAGATTGGTTGTTTCCCTGTTCTTGCAACAATGAATGTCATGAAAAATAACGTACATCAATATTAATTATAGTTTGTGTGTGAATGTTGATGTAATATTCTTACGTGGTTCATTCACGTCCTTTATAGGGCGTCCTCTTGGTCGTCGAGCAATTGAGGGGTCTTGTGTTAGAGGTAACACTCTTTGTTCAGCAGGTGTGTTTATCGTATTGGTCGTCTTTGGTTGACTTGATTTGCATTTTTGCAATTGTTCCACACTTTTAGAATCTGAATTTATTTGTATCAAACCGAGTAGAGCTTTGTAATAAATAATACGCTTAATTTATAATGTTAAACGATACTCTATTGTATTTATCACACTTAATTCGTATTTAATAATAGGTAAACTAAATGTTGTGAATAAAAATAGGTGAATCATTTGTACAACATACCTTTTATTTTATTCGGTGGTCTACCTGTACGTCGAATACTTAAATCAATTGTGTTGTTACCATTTGTTGTTCCATTATTATGTGTTCCTGCATTTAAGATTTTGTTAAACAAATCTCATTTGTACACTATATAGAGTATTTAACGTACCATTGTTTTTGCTTGGTGGCTTGCCTATACGTCGGATACGTAAATCATTTATGTCGTACTCCATTATTGATCTCAGTTTCTCCTTATTGCTCTCTCTTGTTAGCTATTTTCTTAATAAACAGATTGTATAAATTTATATAAGCATATTATTTCGATAGTATAGATGGTATAGATGTTTTGATACGTTTTGTATTTCATAGGAAACCAATTGTTATCGTTTCCATATATTTTAAACTTATCACCCCTAATACCTTGGTGTATTTATTTGTTAATATATTATATCTAAATAATAGTTACAAAAAATTTAGTTTTTTTAACACGAATATATTTTTATTAATATGATAAAATAGTAAAACGTTTAAAACGCTATTTATTATTTTTAGATATGGCAAAATATGAGTGTCTTTTAATATCATACACAAATCATATCGTTATACATATTTAAACAATATATGATTTGATTTAGATATGTATTGTTAATAATTTAAAAGATATCACATACTGTTAATAATTTAAACGATATATATTCTTTTTACACATGGAAAAATGTGAGTATCCTTTAATTTCATACACAAATCATATCTAAACTAAATGGAAAATTATTGTGGCTACTTCTAAACAATACATGATTTGTTTTAGATATGTATTATAGCAATACTTTTAAACATGAGTATCCTCTAATTTCATACAAAAATCATATCTCAATTTTGTACACAAATCAAATTATATATATTTAAACAATATATGATTTGATTTAGATATGTATTAGTTATTTAAAATTTTTTCATAGACAAGGTTTAAACAAAATATGAAAATCATTTTGGTCACTTTTAAACAATATATGATTTGATTGATATTTCAATTTATGTAATGCAGTAGTGAATAAAAATGCAAATAGACAAAAGATAAACATAAAGTTAATTATTCAATTAATCACTCGTCAAAAAAGATAAATGGTTTTATATAATAAAGTAATTAAAAAACTTGTGAAACATAAAGCTTTCATAATTTTCGTGTTGTTTATCAAAAGTCTTCACCACTATCCGTATCATGAGAATCCACTTCCCAAGCTTCTTCATCGATATAGCTATCAAAAGCATCTTCTCCGTTAAGTTTACCATCAATATCAACCATATAGTCCAATATGTCATCGTGACTTACGTTATGTTTGTGTATCAATTCTTTATCACGTTCATCGTTCTCGGCTCTATGCGTGTATTTGGAATCCCCTGTGTAAATCCATAGAAAAAACAATAAATATAATTTCAAACTAACACCATACATAAATCATATATAAATATAGATGTGTGTATATATATTTTTTTAATTATTTTAAATTTTTTTTTAACTAACAACCTGTTGAGGAGTCTTCAATGACAATGTCATGAGGGATAGTATACTTGGGTTTATATTCTTTTAACGGATACCACGGTTCTTCCAAATCATTGATATTTACCCAAATATCATCTTCATTATCTTCAGTTGTTGCTGCGTTGTTGTGAATATCATCATCCGTGTCTTCATCCAATAGCATAAATTTATGTTGATAATATAAAGTATAGTTTTGAGATGTTTTTGAACGTTTAAATTGAATTGGCAGTTCATCATCAGATATCTGAGAAACAAAATACAAAAGTTACCAACATGTTACATGGGATCATATATATCTTTATCGTATAAAAAAGGTAATGCATGAGTTTAAATTCATACCAATGGATCATTAAACTGTACCTTGTTATTTGTTGATTTTACTTCAACACCTTTGCTTGTTTTCTCATCATCAGAGGAACTAATACCTATGACTTCAGTATTTTCATTGCTGGGTTTATTGATCAATCTTCGACGTTTTTTTGTAATCTCTTCAAACTGACAGGGCGTTTAATTATTTAGACAATTGTTTTTTGTGACTCTTCTAAAAAAATGTATCAAAATAATGTTACCTCCAGTCTTCTTCATCAACAACGGGTGTTTCTTTTTTCATCAAATCATTAGGGTTGGGCTGCAATCAGGATAAACTTTTAAAGATAATATGTTTCATAGACAATTATTAATAAAAGGTATAACTATTTATTGTACCTCTTCATCGTCCGATAAAACAATCAATGGAATATCTTTGTTCACCATATATTTGGCGTTAGATTCATAGTCTCCTGTCTAAATTAATTGCATCAAAGTTATGTCAACGTTTAGGGCAATAAACTGAGCATGAGTAATTCAAACAAAGTATGTACCTTCTTTGATCGTTTTCCTTACATTCTTTTGTTTTTTAGATATCAATTATGGACGAATTAGTTTATATCCTAAACATGTAAGTTTATTTATAGACTTTATAGATCACCTCACATAAGATACGGATTTGTTTCCCCATTCAAACTTTAAATATCGATCAAGAATATTATATCTTTTAAACATATTTTTCTGGAAGATATGTTGTATATTTTATTTTTAATATAAATTTTCGAGATTCTTTATTTGTTATTGTTATAAGGAATATATATATGCTTATAATAACAAACTTTTCACATAACATTGTTGGCAATACATCTTATAATCAACATTTTAAAATAAGAGAATTTTACATTTATTAGGGTTATTTCGAATACACCTTTATAATTACAAACCATCCGTTTAACTTTTTTTAGATCCACATGTTATAAACATAATTTTAAATTTGGATAGGTTATACATTATACTATTAGTATAAATTTAGTGTCTATGAAATTATTTGTGGTTATCTCTAACTTATGTATAAATCTATTATATCTATAAAGTTTTATATGAAACCTATGTAAATCTTTAACTTATGTATAAATCTATTATATCTATAAAGTCTCACTACATTATACTATTTATAAATTAACAATTTAAAAGATTTTTTAACTTTATATATTGGTTTCATATTTCTTAACATATCGCAGTCAAACTAAACAATTTAAAGTAATCAAGTTTAAATAGAAAATCTGATTTTAAATTTTAAAATCTGCAGATGAATGTTTGTTCAAACGTATAATTTAAAAAACTGTAAAAAAAATATTAACGCTAACAACATAAAGCATAATATATTTTTCTAATAGTAACAATAACATAAAGTATAAGTATACGAAATAAGATGAATAGCCTTAAAGTTAATATTATTAAAAAAAATGCTAAATACAGAAAAAAAAATAAAGAAGAACAAAGACATTATTGTTTGCAATTAAATTGTTTAACAGGGAATAAAATAAAATAATGCGAATCCATTATTAATTAAAATCAATCGTCTTTATCCATTTTCACTGACAAAATTCTCTTTGCATGGTTTTGATCTGCATGTTCATCCTCGGTTTCACAATCTGATAAGTCTACAGCTGAGAAGGATCTTTTTTTACTTGTACCGGATGGTTGACCACATGATATGCCATTTTCATTGGTTACGGGGTTGTTTCCTTCCTGCATTGTTTACCAAACATCACTTCCATTAAACTTGATTTATTTTAAAACATGTATAGCCGCTAAACAAATTCATGAATATAATGTTTAATACCTCGATGTTCACTTGTTCAGCATTTGGAATGTCAGTCTCAACAACCTACATTAGTAGAGCAAGTTTAAGTTATACAATTCATTAAACTAAACAATGAATGTGTAAAATGTATTAGGAAATGCTATTAAAGCATGATACCTCACGATCATTATTGAACGTCGTTCTATTTTTATCGATCCCAGCATGTTGATATTCCTCAGACGATTTTTCTTCACCATGTTCTTCATTGGCAGGCTGTTGATCATCCGAAAAACATTGGCCTTCTTCTTCGTTTCCCTGTTTCTCATCTTCATCAACTTGTGGCCCTTCCTCGTAATCGTTCTTGTCACATTCGGCATTTTGTTCTTCATTTTCTAAAAAATCCATTGCATCTGATACATCATGTTCGTTGTCTCCATGAGGATGATATTCACAATCAGAACCCTCTATATCATCATCTGCAACATTTTCTTCATCATAGTCAGAGTCATGTAGGTTGCTTGTCACATAAGGTTGATCATCCTCAAAGTATTCTATATCATCCCCCTGATCCTCAAAGTCAGAACCCTACGGTGAATTAAAGAAAAATCAAGGAAAATAAATTGCACGTCATATTTTTTTAAAAATAAAGATGATGTAATTAATTTTAAAATACAAAATATCAAACCTCCTCGTTGAGGAAACCATTTTTAAAATAGTTTATTGTACCAACATCTTCTGTGACCTTGTCAGCCCGATAAATATGACTGTTGTTGTTGTGATTAAACTCTGTATATTTCACTTTGAATAGATACTTTCTTCCAATAATTTGATTTAGCTCGTCTGGAAAGTATTGCTCAGTATCCATGCCCTGTTCCTCCATGATCTCCCATGCTGTTAGATTAGTCATCTTATGTACGTTGTTATCAAAAATAATAACTTGAGCAGAACCACTTTTGTCGAATATGCGGACAATGATCTTGAACCTTAAAATATAAACAAAGGTAAGTTACTATTATTTAATAATCAGTGGTCAAAGATATATGGTAATATATTTTAATAAATACATATTTTCTACTTGGATGCAACTGCATATGTTTCTCCATGCTTCTTGCAGTGCCACAGTTGTTGCCTGCTTCTTGAGCTTGTTGCCTTTGAAGCAATTGGCGTCACTCTGGCGCTACACGATTTGCATGCTGTATACGCCCAACCACTATCATACTGTATGCTATGCACCGTTGCATACACGACACAACACGAATCCTAATTTGTAAGAAAATATTATCAATAAATTGTGTGTTATTAAAGAATAAGTTTGATTAATCAAAAGTCAGTTGAAATTCTAAATTAAACAACAATTTGGTTCACTTACCGGTTCAATGTTACGTATCATGCCTACCAATCATTTTACACATCCTTGCATAAACTCGGCAGGTGTAACAACATGCGCGCCTTGATAAACCGGTTCAATTTGGAAACGGGACGCATCATATCCATCTTGTTGTTCATAACTGTATTATTTCAATGTATAAATTTTGCTGTAACTTAAATCTCAAAATGCTATTATATGTTAAACTAAAATATCACCTTTCCCGGAAGGATAGTAATTGTGGTATATCCCTATTTATAAAAATCTTGGAACCAAATAAAGCGTTGTGAATTGCTGGCTTATCTGTGTCATGTATAAGATTAATTAAATAATATTTATATACTTGTATGAGAATCTGAATAGAAAAATAGTGTGCAAAACGTACTATCCCAGTATTTAACTTTCCCAAGAATTAGTATAAAATCAACATGACCATGTTCCTCAAACCTTGCCTCGTAATCATTCCATAACAACGCCCAATTATCCCAAAACGTACAATCAACTCTGAAAGACCTGTATAATTTGAATAAAACACATGATCATATGTTTACATTATTTAATATTTAGTGCAATAAAATTTAAGATAATTCACTAACTCAGTGTCTTCAATAACAACGGATCTTCGTATTTTCCGACCTCCAGGATTATTAACTTCAACAATATTTCCAATAGCCACGATTGTTCCAATTACATCTATCAAATGAGTAGTATGGTTACATAAGTCTGATTGATTAATTAACTTATTAAAAGCCATAAAAAATATGTTTCAGAATAACACATACCAACACAATCTTGTTCGTGATATTCATTATTTGTATCCAAAATACGTGTGAATGGCTCGTTAATGAAACCAATATAGTTATCATTAATATGTTCAACACGTGTAACGTCGGTCCCCTTGTAAAAGCTAATTTTCCATCTGTGTGGTAACAAAGCAACATACCACCATTCTCTGCTACTCCAAAATTCGATATAACGTAGCATTGACCTTCTTGCAAAAAAGGTTCAAATTTAAACATTAATTCTTTTTTAATGTAAACTTGAATTCGGTCGTCCTGTTCAAACAGTTGAAACTATTAAAATGTTTACAAACAATGAATGGATATTTTTTTTTTAAACATACTGACAATACCTCTTCATCTTGTAAAACACATTCTAAACTGTATGGATCGTGGGGTTCATTAGCTTTGTGAGGACGCCAGAGTGATATGCACCTTCCCCTAATCGCCATGTTTATAATCATAGGAACGACATCTTTAATTAAAGTTATTCTTCGTTCAACCACACCTGTTCATGATAAATCGAACACATACTTCAGAGGATAGATTTATTCAAATCAATATATATAGTAATTAATAATTAAATACTAAACCTCGAGGGGCATATCCAAATGCACGCGCGTTCATGCTGGAGTGTTTTTGCTGATGCAAATACGTCCCTATAAAAAATCACTATATAATTAGTAAATAGTAGTAATTCATTAACCAAGTTACAGTGAGTCAAATACACAGTTTAATGAGAAAATAAAGTGTAGGAATACCATTGGTGGTAGATCTATTCATCACTGGGTTTTTGCTCTGAGATCCTTTTTTACCTATAAATGTATAAAGAATTTGAATGTTGCACGGCCTTCAATACATTACCAATATTATTATTAAACAATACATAATGTTAATGAATTATAAAATAAAACCTGATGAGGCAGATCCATAATATGAAGTATCAACATCATCTTCTGCCATATATGCTGGTTGCTTTCCATAACCTTTATTCGGATGGTGATTAAATACTATCAAGTTAAGAACATATAATACTTAACAGCCGAATTAAAAGCACCATTTATACATGTTAATCAATTAAAACTATACCTTGTGAAGCAGCTGTAAAATTGGACATATTGCTCTTACTGCTTTTACTTTCAACCCTCATATTATATTTATGCTTTGACACGCTTCTTGCTGTATAGTTTCCTATAGCTGAACTGCCTGGAACTTTTTTTTTGGGTATTCTGGATCCTGTTATCAAGACACGATAGTATTCATGTGCTTTTAAATTATGATATTTAAATAAGCATAAACAATTTACTTGCGCAACATTATGACACATAGACAATCATTATACTGGCAACAATCAAACTATAAAAGAGCAATACTTCTAGCTGACTCAGAGGAGTGTCATTTGCAAATAAATTTGTATCTAATGTGGGCGTTTTTTTTTTCGGCAACATTAACTGAGGTAAATTAAAAAAAAAAACATATTTGTTAAATCATTGCATGATATCAGTAACACAAAAATTAATATTAACATGTGTGTAACAAAGATAATCAAACCACGATACCTTGAAACTGTCTTGAAGGTGCATCACTCTTTAACCTGGATGAATACATCGCAGAGGTTTTATATCTACTACCCTTAACACCCTCTTGATAGTTGCATGGTGTATCACTTGCAAAGATAGTTGTCTTCGGTGCAGATGTTTGTTTTTTAGAAGAGTCTACAAATGGAAATTTTTAGAAATTTATGACTTGATAAAATACATAACAAAGTCATCAATTAATAGCAACAGTTGTATAACAAACTTGATTGGTTAATGTTGTTTACCAATTCTGACATTCGATGCTATTCGTGGATGTGGAATACTTGAATCACTTTTATTGTTAACATCTGTGATTAAAATATGTTAACTTAATTGTATGATTAGAGAATACAAAATATTAAGTATACTTAGGTTTGTAAAACATACCTATTACTCTTTTTGATGGCCTCCCTCTACGTCTGATATTTAAATCATCTGGATTGTTAATCTCGATTGCTGAATTACTATTTTTTCCTGCAACTACTAAAAGGCGCAGTTAATAGCGATGGTAGACAATAGACATTGTCAGCATAAATAACAAATATGAACAAAACCAAATACCTTGTGACTGTCTTGTTGGTGTTTCACCTTCAAACATGGGCGGAATGGGCGCCGTGATCGTCTTGCTTTTATGATCTTTTATTAAGGCAACATAAATAAAAATTAATACCAACACATACAAACATGTCTACAAATAATATAATAAAATATTATTACATTGTCCATCTGTTGTTGGTGTGTCATCTTTATACATGGAGTGATTGCGCGTTTTTTTCTTCTTCTCATCATCTTTAACAAATGTAAATCAAAAAATATTTCAATACAAAAGTGCTTCCATGGAAAATTATAATGACGCAATAAGTAACCATCTTACCTTTAGATTGTTTTGTAGGTGATCCACTTCCATTTGTTGATGCCAATATTGATCTTGTTTTATTGTTGGACCCTTTAACAACTATAAAATTACAAATATATTTAAACTAAATACATTTAAACTAAATTGTTGAGTGGTAATAAAATCGAACCCTACTACATTTACTATTAAAAGCAAACACTAATACCTTGTGGACGCATTGCCAGTATATCACCTTCAATATTCACGGACTCATTCTGTGTGTTTTGCTTTTTGGAACCTTTCAAAGTTATAAACATTAACACATACATATAACAAATACCTAAAATCTCAAAATACGTATATAAAATAATTAGCAATTCATATACCTGAAGTATTTTTTTTAAGATTTTCTTCCCCTGTGATGCAGTTTTCTTTCCCTGTGAGTGCATTTGTGGTTGCTTCCCCTCTGTGATTGCAGCTTTCTTGTGCCTGCTTAAACCCTTTAAAATTTAAACACACGAATTAAGAACATAAGTTACATAAATAAATATTACATCACAAATTTATGATGCGAACAATACGCTTGCAGAGACATTATCAGCAATTGTTGCTTTTTCATTAGGCATTAGAAAGTCGTAGCATGAATGCCTTGTAGTCGTTTGCATCTTTTATTCTCCTTCTGAAATATCGTTTGTTTGGTTTGAAGGATGAATGATCGAATTTTTATATATATACTGCAAAATTAGGTTTAATAATATTGAGGATCATGCTTCATCCGGAAATTTTTTCTAAATGTTTTAAAATATATCACCAAAATCCATTTCTAAACTTATAACATCAAAACGAATCTTTCAATTACATTATAAATTAACGGGACATAATATTTTCCCCTAAATTATTTGGTAAAAAAATAAAAAAAAAATAATATAACATAAATCATTTCCTAAACTTATCATGTATCAATTTTTTTTTTAAAAAAATATAATTTTTAAACTTTATCCAAGGATAAATATTATGTATAATGAATGCCTGCATAATTTTATTTCCTTCTGAATATCGTTTGTTTTGAAGATGAATGATCGAATTTGCTATAATATACTGGAGAAATTAGGTTTACATAATATTGAGTGATCATGTCATCGAAAACTGTTTTAATTTTAAAATAAATCACAGAAATCGTTTCTAAACTTATCACATAAAAAATCTTTCGAATATACATTATAAATAAAAGGGACATAATATTTTCCCACTAAATTATTTGGCTAACAAAATAATAAAATAATAATAAACAAAATCGTTTCTAAATTATCATGTTATCAATTTTTTTAAAAAAAAATATATATATTTAAAATATATCAAGTACATAAATATTCGTATTAATGAATGGACCGATATTGATAATATTTGGATTAGTTTGCTAAATCTTTAGCCCATATATTTATTTTGTTTTCGGGTTGTGTATCACAATCAATGGTTGGCTCCATTGCGTTATTACGATTTCATTGTATCCAAACATGCAAGTTCGAATCCTGACTATTGTCATTTTTTAAATCCGAATTTTAATATTTGGGAAATTCAATAAATGGATACATTGATACAATTAAGTCTAAGTAATTTCGGATGGCATGCTTACATGGCCCATGTTAATTTCGTTTTGATGGCAATGCTTACATCGTGCATATTCTCTTAGGTGCGTCCAGTGGCGTTGAGGTGGGTTATGGGTTTGCATATGTGGGCGATTGATGACGTCATGTACATCCTGTTATATATTATGTTATATATATATATATATATATATATATATAGTATAATATATATATATCATTATATATATAGGGTAGTAGGTTATAATAAAAATCTCTTAAAATAATAAGTCTAGGAAGGCGAATTTTGGTGCATCACAGTTATAAAGTTACTGCATCACATTTTTAAGTCACTGCATCACAGTTACAAATTTTAGTGCCATCACATGTTACTGCCATCAACAGGCTATATAAAACATTTACTACGATCACAGAGTATGCATTGCCAGTTATTAATTACTGCATTCACATTTTAAATCACTGCAATCATAGTTAATAAATTTTAGGCATCAAGTTTTTATTCTTTTTATTTTAAGACCCTTTTTATTTTAACCTAACCTATATATATATATTATACTATTATATATATTATATATATTATTTATATATATATATATATATATAGTATATTATATATATATATATATAATATATATATATATATATATATATGAAAGTATGGAAAAAGCAAGACGGATATGGATGTGAAATCAATTATATAGAGCATGAATCAGATAGAAAAACAAAAGATAAAATCTGAATGTTAGCTCTACTGGGGACGGTCCCTTATTGATGGAGGACCACCAATCCATTTAAAGGACCGCCGGCAGTAGGCGTCCTGGTTGGCAGATGTGTTGTGATTTAAGTAACTTCCCATTTTTAAGGTTAAATAGTTTTAGTCCATTTTCATGTTTAACTATGACCAATATCACAACATATTATCATAACTCAAAGCATAACAATTCATTCATTTCATGCAAGAACCACATACATCATTAATACATAGCTAAAGCAACATTAGACTACAACAAAGGTCATCCACTAATACTATAAGTCATCTCCCATTGCATACTTGGTCCAAAACATAACATCCACTTGATTATTCTTTAACTAAACATATGAAAATATCTAGTTAGATGGTGGAGTGGATGATGGTGAGGATGAAGGTTGAGCCGAAGGTGTTGCTGATGGTGGCATGGAAGCAAGGGGAGTTGGTTGCACATTTTGTTGAGCAATGAGAAACTCAATGTGACCAAACATGATGTATAGCTCATCTCAAAGAGAGTGGATGAGATGAAAGTTGTGGTAACAACAAGCACATCCCAACAGTGTGGTTGTTAATAAAGTAGTAAGGAAGTGAATTTCCAAGTGTTGGAGATAATGGTGGTGTGGAAGGAATGTTTTCCAATGGCCCATTTCGTGAGGTGGTGGTATGATTTGGTGAGTTTGTTTGAAGAGGATGTTGGTTTCTTGGTGATGAGATGGAGTGAGTGGGTGTAACACCCCGACCCGACAAGGGTAAAGATGTCACAATAATATGGTGTTACATCAGAACAAACAGAACAGATCAAAAGCGGAAGTATTAAATAAATAACTTACTTTAATAACTATGGTCAAAAATCTTCAACTCAACTCTACTCTCAATCCCAGAAAACTATCCCATAAGCTATCTTGAATACCTGCCGCGGTGAAAAGAAATGCGGCTGAGCTTAAAAAGCCCAGTGAACAGATATATAACAAATTGAAACGAAATATAAAAGCTGAAGTACAAGTGATATATTTTGGGAAAAACATATTTAGGTATATCGAATAATGCGGAAATAAAAATGTGTAGGTTAGGTAAGGAATTCATACAATCACCTGTACAAACAGAGTCAGAACCATAATAATACCATGAGCTCAGAAACATATCATATCATATCATAATCACATATTTTCATAAACATATAGAAGGGAGACCTCTCAGATAATCAGACAATAATGAGGGATGTCCTCATATAGGTAGAGTAGCTAGCTCCTAGAAATGTGAAGGACGTGTATTGCACACAGCATCAATCACCAGACATATAACAGATAACAGATAACAGATCTAGGATGCATCCATACGCCCCTACCCATTCACATGCAGACCAACCAAAGGGACGTGGCAGGACATCACTCTACTGCCCTAGAGTCATGTCAGAGGTGCATCTCTGACACGAACATGGAACCCCCATGCCTAGTGAAACTCATGTAATAAAAGGTTCATAATTAAAGGTTCAAAACATAATTTTCATATCAGAAGGTTCAAATATCAAAGTTTATCATATCAAGGTTCAAAAATAGAAGGTTCATAGCAAAGGTTCAAATCATAGTTGTCAAAACAGAAAGTTCATAACAGAGGTTGTAATCACGAAGGAAACCTTAAAAATAAGGTCAGAATATCCGTACCTTAGCAAAGAGTTCAAAAGGAAAAGGAGCTCAGAGGGGAAAGTTCACTTTTTCTTCTTCAATATGTATATACCTGAATTAGGATCACTTTATTATTAATAACTTTATCTTAAATTGAATTACTCCTTAAACGGCTTTCCATTTTTAGTAACCTTCTATTATTAGGTAATATTAGTTTAGGGTTCAATAATGTAAATATACCAAAGTTTAAGGTCCAAAGTGTAATTATTACAAATTCCATATTTTATCCAAATAATCCATAAATTAACAATATTTACCAATCAATCCTTAAGTAACAAATGTTACATTTTAACCCTTTATTTATATTTTATTTCAATTTAATCCTTATTAATATTTAAATTATAATTATATCCCTAATAATTCATATTAGCACTTTTACCCCTTAATTATCAGAAATTA
>LBNU01017520.1:51423-68454 GCA_014162995.1 Artemisia annua
ATAAATTAACAATATTTACCAATCAATCCTTAAGTAACAAATGTTACATTTTAACCCTTTATTTATATTTTATTTCAATTTAATCCTTATTAATATTTAAATTATAATTATATCCCTAATAATTCATATTAGCACTTTTACCCCTTAATTATCAGAAATTACACATATTAACCTTCCATTTAATATAAGTACCAAATCAGCCCTTAACTTCCATAATTTACAAGTTTAACCCCTTAATTAAAATAAATACAATTTATACCTTTTAAATTATATAAATTACAAACAAATCCTTTTAATTACCAAACTTACACCTTAAGCCCCTCAAATAATTTATATTCAAATTAACCCTCTGGTTTTCATAATTTACAAAATGGTCCCTCTATTCTTAATTAATTCAATTCGGATTTAATAATTACATAAATTTCCATTAAAACCTTTTAGTTGCAAATTTTACTCATGACACCCTCATATTATATTTTTTCCAACTCACCTCTGATCTAATTCATCTTACAAAAATACCACACAAGTTTATAAAATTACAAAACACACCCTTTTACTTTTTATATCAAATCGATTTACAAATTAAATCCACAAACCCTAACCCTAAATTTACCCAATCATTAACAACATTTAATACAACCTTAAACATCATTAATATACCAGATTCAACTTCAAACCCTAAACCTAGTTCCTCGTTTTCTTTTTTTTTTCTTTTCTTTTATTTTAGCCGATTGCAATTTAAATCCAAAACAAGATTCTAGGCTTCAATAATTACAAAAATTATTTTTAGAATGTTATATAACTGTAAGAGACCAGAATAAAATATATATAATGCTCACAAAAATCGCATAGCTACTTTTATATATATAGTTTGATTTTAGGGTTTATTGTTTATATAAATTCGTATTAGCTATAGAACATGCATGTATTGATTTTAACATTTTATACAGATCACATATAATATAAAGAGTGTTATAAAAATTACCAGAATTTTTTAGAACATATGGATTGAGCAGTCAAATTTTCTCCTTCTCGGCTAGACTAAATCGTACCAAAAATTTACAAACAATTGAACCAAGCTATCACAGCTTAAACCATGAATTTTCCAAGCTTATATGGACTAAAACTCGACCAGGAAAAATATGCAAGACCCTCCAGAAGTTTTGTGTCGACTGTTTTGGATTTTTAGGGATCCGGTTGGGTTTAAAAGTCGATTATAGGATTTTTATAAAATATAAACGTGTATGTATATTTATTTGGTAACAAAATACTTTTCTTGGGCTGTAAGGTTTGTGATAAGGTCAATTTACAAGTATCCTATTGTATTTAGGATTTATTTCTTAATTTAAATACACATATATAATATATATAAATAATTAAATTTGGTCAAATTAATTTAAATAAAAGAAATACTTTTAATTTTACAAAAGTGACAAATTTTAGTCATCTTTAATTTATTGTGGTCACATGTTGTCAAGTTCTAAATTTATAGGGTTTATTAGGTATTTTATATAATTATTTATTTAAATTTTAAGTTATAAGGGCATTTTGGTAATTTTGCATATTTTAGATTTTGAGGTATTACAACTTCTTCCCCTCTAAAAAGAAATTTCCGTCCTCGGAAATTGAATAAATAGAACAGACGGAAACGAATCGGATTGCAGAAATTACCAGAACGGAATGAACACAGAATCTTTCAGTTACAGAAATAACCTTAATTCAATAACCTTTCTAACAAATTCTAACAGACAGACAAATCTTCCTTATCAAAATTCATAACTTCATATCTTATTCAAAACAAATCATAATTCAATTCAACGGATGCGTACTAGCAACATATAACTAATATCCGAAAACAAATTAAGTGTGGAAATTCAGACGATAGGAAACTCTATAATGAGTTTTAAATTCCTTAACGGATGAACAACAATCAAACGTACGATGAGAATTCAAACTTTATCTAGATATCTAACGATGAAGACAGAACACACACAGATAGAATAAATCCTAAAGTCTCACTTATCGCGGATAATTCAACTAGTAGAGATCTAATGCTTCTCAAACACTTCCCGAAATATAATATGCCCACAATGAGAATACATTATATGATGGAAATATTATCACGTTGGCCAGGCGTCATAATATTTGCATTATATAAATATACCTTCATGGCGATCATTCTTAATCTCAAGTCGTGAATAAAACAACCTAATGGTAACCTAACTATTCTTCTCTTCTTCCCAAGATTTAGCAGAATCAATTATCATCAATAAGATTGAATGGAAAACGAAACGTATCAGAAAATAACCTAAATCTAACAGATCTATTTTAGTAAAATACCAATACTTCCAAATTCACCAAAATGCTCATAATCATAAACTTAGCGACATATGCAGAATTGTTATAATACTAAACTTCCAAATGAGAACTTAATAATCTAAAGATTAATTCAAAGTCTAATCCTCATAATCAAACAAAAGAAATGAAACTAAGGAAAACTAATTACGAGCACGAACTCCTCTTTCATTCAACTTGAATTAAACCTACTAGTCGCCGTAAACTCTAAATCTGAGTCCATCTCATACTCCTTCTTATTATCATATGATGTCCTAATCATTATTAATGGAAAGAACCTAACCTATACCCAGTTTATTATCAGAATTATAATCTTCCAAAAGAAATCCTAGTAACATAGTCTCATTATCAGAATAGCGTGAACAATTTCCTATATTCTTGACTAATAACCTCCAGATCTCTCATAAGAATAGAAAAGATTTATGGAAACATAAACAAACACTTAGCGTTGCAATAATCTTCCAAATGGTCAATTAATCATCAGAGATGGGAATTAAGAATCAGAAAATGAAACTTAAATGGTGTGAGGCGTAATCATGTAGTTCTCAAGACATTATAAACTTACTAGGTTGTTGAACCTTAGGTTGTGCATAACTTTCTAATCTCGGAAAGAATGATCTTATCGAACTTAACTAAAGGCAAAGAAAAAAATCAGAGTGATGCAGAAGCAATTCTACTTAAGCAGATATCCTAGTCTACCCAGTCCTCACCAGTCATGACTTAAGTTCATATAGTGAAATCCTAAAGTAAATCCTCAAAGGTTGTTTCATAACTCCTATGGTGCAAATCTTAAAGGCCTAATACTCAGAGGTCATAGCCTAAGCTTTACGGATTATTAATCCGCCGATCCAACCTGGCTCTGATACCATAAATTGTAACACCCCGACCCGACAAGGGTAAAGATGTCACAATAATATGGTGTTACTTCAGAACAAACAGAACAGATCAAAAGTGGAAGTCTTAAATAAATAACTTACTTTAATAACTATGGTCAAAAATCTTCAACTCAACTCTACTCTCAATCCCAGAAAGCTATCCCATAAGCTATCTTGAATACCTGCCGCGGTGAAAAGAAATGCGGCTGAGCTTAAAAAGCCCAGTGAACAGATATATAACAAAATGAAACGAAATATAAAAGCTTAAGTACAAGTGATATATTTTGGGAAAAACATATTTAGGTATATCGGATAATACGGAAATAAAAATGTGTAGGTTAGGTAAGGAATTCATACAGTCACCTGTACAAACAGAGTCAGAACCATAATAATACCATGAGCTCAGAAACATATCATATCATATCATAATCACATATTTTCATAAACATATAGAGGGGAGACCTCTCAGATAATCAGACAATAATGAGGGATGTCCTTATATGGGTGGAGTAGCTAGCTCCCAGAAATGTGAAGGACGTGTATTACACACAGCATCAATCACCAGACATATAACAGATAACATATCTAGGATGCATCCATACGCCCCTACCCATTCACATTGGTCCGCAATGCTGATGTCATCCCCTCTAAAATCTGTGATTGGTCCACGTTGAAAGTGCTGCCACGTGGAATCCCTAACTCGTCCGCTTAGTTGGCAGAATCGACCCCTATGTCGATGCCTACATATTAGGAAGAGTTGTATCGTGACACAATCTCTTCCTTATATAATCTCTATCCCAAACCCTAGTGTGATCCTATAAATACTCCCCGATATCTTCACCCATTCACGTTCATATTAGGTCGAAAAACTGCAGCCTTCCACCATCAATGGCGTCTAAAGGTTAGCCGTCTGCATATTTGTAATGTTCTATGTTATGGTTTTCTAATTGTTTCTGAACTGTTTCATGCGTTTATTGTTACTTCAGCAACAGTTGATTCGAATTCATCATTACCAACCGCAAAGTCTAAAAAAAGTGCACCGTCTAAAGGTCAGACATGTAACAATTTTGTAGTGCATGTTATTTGATTTGTTTATGTATTGAATATTTTTTTGTTCATACAATTTTATGTCATCGTTTGTGTTATCGTTATATGATTTATGTGTTATTTGTGTGGCTTGATAACAGCCAAAACCGTTAGCAAAATAGCTTTTACTCCATTATGTAATGTTGATCCTATGCTTGAAGACATTAAAATACAAGTAAGATGCATCAGTATATGGCGTACACATGCTCCTAATATGTCACATTCTCCATGGAGCTTGGATTTTGTTGTTCAAGATGAACAGGTACTGTCGTTAGTAATTTGTTAACATGATAATAACCATGATTGTATGTTATCTGATTTCATATGTCGTTTATAAGGGTAACCGGATACAATGCTCTGTAAAGAAGAATATCATGCATAAATACGAAGGCATTCTTGAAGAAGGCAAATGCTATATGATTTCTAATTTTGCTGTAGCAGATAATAGTGGCAAATTTCCTTTGCTAGGCCATATGTATAAGAACGTGTTTTACAAAAATACCACATTGACTCGCATCAAAGATTTTGATGAGAATAGTATGGGATTTAAATTTGTAAGCATTGGTGAAAGAAATTCCAAACAATTTAAAGATAATGACGTTGTTGGTATGTATCCATTATTATTTTTTACATATTTTTTAAATGTTATTCATATATGAGTTTTCATTGTAACATATACTTGTTTTGACTGTTTTTATATAACAATTTACAGATGTAATTGGCACTATTGTTTCAATGGGTGATTTAATACCTTTTGGACTTAATAAACGTCGGCGAATTGTGATAATAGAAGATCCAGAGTAAGATTATATTCAATCTTATTCTGCAATTACAAGTTTGTTTTGTTAAAACATCTTTAATATTAGCAAATATATGCAGGGGTGATAGGTTGGAGTGTTGTTTTTTCGATGCAATGGCAGATATGTTGTTTCTTATGCTTCTAACAGGGAGAATGTTGGGCATGTGGTTTTGATCGTTCAACTAGCTAAAGTAAAATATTGGAAAGGTGAGATGGCGTGTGTTATAGGTAAAAAATACATTCAACATATGTGATACATGTTTTTTAATGTTATTGTTATGTAGACAATGTATCTGTTTCTCCTGCTATGAATGGTACAAAGATTTTTATCAATGCTGATTTACCTGAGGTTCGTTCGTTCAAAACAAGGTATGCTAACAATAACCATAAACGTATATGTTGTTCTATTCAATTGTCTTTGTGAAAGTTTGGATTTTTCTTAATGATATAACGTGTTTAATTATGGTTTTATATAATTTTTAGTTATCATAAACGAGATAGATTTGATGAGTCGGCTCTTAAAATTGAAATTTTATCTCCAACAAAGACAATCATTACTCTTGAAACATTCTTTAAAGGAGCTGCATGAAAAAATGTTGGGGGTATTCGTGATTCATTTAATGTAAGATTGTTATTTATATAAGTTAATAAAATTCATTGCATCATAAAAATTATTGTAAGAATCGTATATTTTAATATTTGAATTTTTTGCAGGAAGTTACTTGTGTTGTTTATGCAAAAATTCACAAAATCCAAAAAGAATTTGGTTGGTGTTATCCTGCTTGCAAACAGTGTAGTCGGATAGCCAAAGAAAGTGAATATTCTGACTTATCTGCATCTGCTGGGTACGCCAAAAAGTCATGGCGATGTGACAGGCATTGAATGTTGAAATCTGTTACGCATCTTATATACTAAAAGCTTAAGTTGTCTTATAAATGCAAAGTGCTCACAATAAATGTTTCATGAATTGAAAGTGAAATGTGGAAGCTTCATGTGTTAGTACATTGATTTAATAGTCATGCATAAGGGTCATGCATAAGGATAAGTACATAGGAATCGTGCACAAAAGTTTGTACGGTACAACATGTTTCAAGCCATCTCTAAACCTCAAAGAATACAAACCAAAAATGCCATGAATGCATAAATTAAACATACCAATTAGTGGTTAGTCTTTTTACCTTTCCGTCCATGAGTTACAAATATTTTATCAACTATATAATGTGTCAAAAATCACACACAACAAACCACAACTTCCTCCACACCGCATGCACATTAGGCTACAACTTATTATGGTGGTAAAGTAAGCATCATATCGTGTTAATTATTTAGCATATTGATTTATATTATTTTATGTAAATTTCGCGTGTGTTTTTTGTATGTAACAATGTAGGACATAAGATGGTAGCTTAGAAGATTTGTTAGTAACATCATCTTCTCTAATGGTTTAAGAGATCCTACACATCGTTGTCTTATCAATTAAGTGGAACATGCACGAACATTTTTACTTTGATCGAAAATGCAATATATTGATTAACTGTATTTAAGTTACTAACGATCAACTATATCTATTTTTTTGTAGCGCATCAAAAAGAATTAAAGAAAGAGATCGAGAAGTCACAAAAATTGTGTCAAGAACAAAACATGCAAAAGGCCAATGAACAACAACGACAAAGACAACAACAACAAGAACAACAACAACAACAAGATCAACGCCACGGCCACCGGTGGGATGAATACTTAGCATTCATATTAATAGTACGTTACAAATTAAACATGCAATATTTTACTTCATGTAATACCGATAAACGGGCTAATACTATTGATTCGTTAGCAAGTAAGTTTATTGAAAATAATGTGACGAGCATTCAATTTTTAGTCAATAATTATTACTACACTTTGTTGGTGCATTTTAATATTTTTGCTCTTAATGTAGTTTTTTGTCTTGCGTTGTGTTAATGTCACTTTCTTAATTAAACGTCTTGGAATATTGCGTGACTTTGATATTTGATATGACTGTGTAAATTATGTCGATGTTACATATTGCAAATGGTAGTATATAATAAAAATATCTTCACACTATCATCATAACAATGAGAATCTTCTAAATCGAAGAAGTATATAAAGGAAAAGAAAATTGTATTTCAAATGTTATCCTACACCTATCACGAGGTAAGCATTATTCATTTGAGTTTGAGATCATGTGATTCATGTCGTCATACTGTAAATACTTAGAAAGAGTTACTAATGAATGCTCCAAATTCGATATTATAGTTTATGGAAAAATGTTGTAATAATGCATTAATTAAAAAATAATTTATATAACTTACTCACATTAAATGATTACATATGAAAAGCCTCATTTAAATATAACATTTTGCAAAAAACCTCTTCACATTAAAGAAAGAGACCGACAAGTCACAAAAATTGTATCAAGAACAAAACATGCAAAATGCCAATGAACAACAACGACAAAGACAAAAACAAGAACAACGCCACGGTCACCGGTGTCAATATAGATGAATACTTAACATTCGTATTAATAGTACGTTACAAATTAAACATGCAATATTTTACTATACGAATTATAATTTATTATACGAATTATAATTTATACTCTTGAATATACTAATCACTTTAATATTTTATGTTTTTATAGTTTTGTTAAAAAGGAAAGTTGTTTTATAGTTTGCTTTTAATAATGTAATTTATTTGAACAACGAAGTCCGTCTTTCACAAAAAAATGAGTTTCAAACATGAACCGAAAATTAGTCCCGAACATTACAAAAAAAACAACTAGATCCAACCTGTATGCATCGCATGGGTCCTGAGGCAGTCCGAACCTGTGTGCACTGCACGTGGATGAATATAAAAAGTCTCCAACATTAATGTCATCGCTTCATATTTAAAATAGTTTATGTAACTTATACATATTAAAAAATTACATGTGAAGAGACTCTTTTCAATGTAACATCTTGAAAAAAATCTCTTCACATATACTCTTTTAATGTCAATAAACTATTTTAAATGTGTGTCATGCTTAGAAATGTGATACCATCACAACTTAGATATATAATGACAAAAATAAGTTCTGAAGATTACGATATAAAAATTTATATACAGCCCATGTGCAACTCAATAAAGTATTCTAAGTACGTATAAAGCTTAGCAAATGTGTGACACCATGAAAACTTAAATATAAAATGACGAAAATAAATGCCGAATATTACGCTATGAAAACTTCTATATAGCCCATGTGCATCGCACATATTTTAAATCTATGAAAACTTCTATACAGCACATGTGCATAGCACATCTGCATAGCACGGGCATTTTTAACTATCATAAGAAATAGTTATAACTTAGCCCAATGTATTAATATTAGTTAGTTCCAATAAAAAATGATAGAGTCAATACCAAATTAAATAGACAAAAAATATTATGTAAAAAATACATCTTAAAAGATTACATGTCAATAAACTATTTTAAATACGTATCATGCTTACAAAATGTATGCTACCATGACAACTTATATATACAATGACAAAAATACGTCCCGAATATAAAATGACGAAAATAAATGACGGATCCATGATCAAAATGACGAAAATAAGTGCTGAACAATATTTAAATATATAATAGCATCATATACAGCCCGGGGCATCGCCCGGGTCTGAATGACTCGTAGTTAAATAAATTTAATGAATTGTATTAAACCTTTTCATACATGAATGCAGTTATTTATTAAATGAATGAATTCGTTTATCAATGTGTATTTATCAGATACAAGGTTATTTTCCGTGTTATAGATCATACTGGATCGGCTTCTTTGATTTTATTTGATAATATGATACAAAGGCTGTTGGATATACCATGTGTCAAGCTTAAAGAACAGTATGATGGTGTTGATGACGATGATTTCCCAATAGAGTTGGATATTCTCATTGGCAAAAAAATGTTGTTTCGATTCTTATATTCTGAATTCAACATCAACAACAACAATCATGTTTATCAAGTGAAGATGATATCTGATGAGAAAGCAATGATTAAGAAGTTTAAAGAAGGTTTTGTTTATGAGGAGGTACATGTTTAAAAAATAAAACATTCGAAACAATATTTTTAAAATTGTTGTTATTATTATTCCACTAATTGAAATTCATATATGTTGTTGATTTAACAATTATAGGTTAGCGATAAAGATAGTGATGAAGAATATGATGAAGACGCAACATGTGTTAATAATGTTGATACAGCGGTTGGTTCCACAAAATTAAGTGTGGATATTCCTGTGGCTAATGAGGTAAATTATTATCCTACATCGGTTTTGTTTAATAATACAAGTGTTCCATTAATTTGTCTTTTTGTACATAAGTGTTTATTATATCTGTAACGATTATGTATTTTGTAGGATGATGTTCGCAATGATAATGCGAATTCACATTCATCTACAACTTCAAGTTTTGGTTATCAAACAGATCCTGAGGCTGTTCGTGTCATGCAAGATATTGGAGAAGAAGAAGATAATAGTAACTATGAAGAAGAAGAATTTGAAGAAGTTAATGATGATGATAATGACAATGGAGAATCGGGAGGAAGTAAGCACAATGCTATCGACATTGATGATACTGATGATGGTGATTCTGAAGCTAAAAGAGCAAAGATTTGAATGGTTCAACACATGGTCGTGACGTAATAGATTTAATTTTGAATACATTTGTCATGTTAGTTTATGTTTTCATCGATTATGGTTACTTTTATTTTGAATTTTTGATTTACACGATTTTTGTTTTGTTTTTACGAGTAAGTGTTACATTTATGTTTTTCCGTTTTTTTATTTGATATGGATACGTTTGTTGTTTTTTTAAGTTTTTTTTTTAAAAAAAAAAGAAAGAAAAAAAAATAATCAACAAACTTTGCTTTAACTTATATAATCGAAAAGTGATAGATGTTGTTTTTAAAGATTTTATTATAATGTAATTTTTGGGTTCTTTATGTTTATCTATTGTTTATAATTACAAAATATGAAAACGATCTATGTTTGACAAAGATAAATATGAATAAAATTCGTTTATTGCATGTGTATTGTTTTTAACAATATAAAAAAGAATCAAAGGTGCGATTAAAAGTTGTGACCTTTCAATGTAAATATATTGTCTTTTCATGGTCTATAAATACAAAAGTTTAACAAATAATTTTCACCATCTTATTTATATTCGAAAATCGAATTTTACTCTAAATATTCTATGGCGTCTATCAAACGCTGCCTCCCAGAAAAATAAACGACCCAGAGACGATTCTATTCCTCCTATGCCTGAGAAGTACAAGATTTTCGATATACCCCAGCATATATGGGATAAATGTCATTCTGGAGTTTATGGACATGAACAAACAATGATTGAACTTTATAACAAGCGTATAAAGATTCTTGAAAAACATAATAAGTCGGATGAGGAGGCGATACGGGACAAACAGAAGAAGATTGAAGATAGAAATACAAAAATAGAAGAAATACAAAAGGATATTGTCGATATCTATAAAAGGATTGAAAATAGTTCGTTTATTTAATAATGTTCCATTCAATTTATTATCGACAATGTTATTTAAATGATTTAATAAATTATTTGGATGATTTATTTTTTATGTTTTTTATTTTATTGCATGTGTATGTTATCGAATTTATTAGCATTGATATTTAAAAATCTAATTATAATAATATGATGTTCGATACAATTTAGAGTTAGATGTTATCATAATCATTGGTGTCATAAGGTTATGATTTTGAATAAAATATAAAAGTCGACCTTAGCTTAATTATTTTTAAGGAAAATATTTTTTGAATATAATGATGACTTTATTTCGTAGTATAATACGGATATGTTCGTTATTTTGTAAAAAAAAATAAATAAACAAAGTTTCTTTTAATTTATGAGATCGAAAAGTGGTTGATGCTATTCTTTTAAAATATTTTATTATATTTGTAAAAAAAAAATATGTTCTTTAAATTTACGAATTATATATGTAAGACATTATAAGAGGTGTTTACATAACAGATACACACACATCTATATCTAACTATCTTATAATGGAGGAAGGCCTACTATTAATAGAAATACTTAAAATTAAGCAATACAACTTCTAAAGCTATAAGTACAACAACCAATACTACTTATAGAAATTCCCCTCATATTTAATTCTAACATACAATTAATACTAACATTAAATACAATAAATAAAACATTATGTACATTAAATACAATTAAACTGGTCAATAAATACAATTAATGCACTTATTAAAACACCCCTTACATAAAAAAATACAAATTATCAAGCATATTGTACAACCAACTTAAACACAATTCCTGTATTAAATGTCACTAATACAAATAATAAAGCACATTATACAAATATTCAAGCCCGAACGGGCAACGGGCCAAATGGGCTCGAGCCCGAACGGGCACGGGCCAAACGGGCTCGAGCCTGAACGGACACGAGCTAAACGAAAATTTTGATATCCGTAAATTTATTGTCAAAAAGAACATAATAAACTAAAATACATGATTCACCGGAAAAAAATTTTCAGGGTACCCGCCGCCGCAACGCGCGGGTACCCTGCTAGTACTACATATAATAGAGGAAGCACTCTCTCTCCAAAATTTTCAGACTTACAAGAAATAAAGCATTGTTTACAACACTTTAATGCACTCAATTTTCAGAATCACAACAAAATAAGCATAGTATACAACCAAAATAAGCATGGTGTCATTTTCAGACTATTAGTCATTAATACACAATTTAAAATACCCCATCACCCATATGTACAACTACCTAAGCGCAATGTACAAATATAATTAAAACACAGCAATGTACAAATATAATTAAAACACGAAGAATGTTGTGAGATGAATATATGCACCTCACCTCATCAAACAATGCAACAAATTACGTAACTGTTAACCATATAAAAGGACTTTTGTCTTTTTCTTTCTTCCATGAGGGATTAACCCACACTATGTTCACAGATTGTTGTTATGATAATAAGGATGAATCATTATTTACGACAAAACCTTGATGTTAACAAGAACTGACTCTAAAGTGGACCATGGTGTCAACAGCAGTGGTAGCGGTGCAGCACTCGGTCGTACCACAGTGGAGGAGTTGGGTTTTATGAAAATGAAGAAAAAGTCAAGAAGTGTGTGATTAAAGATAAATAGGAGTGTGATGCGTGGTTTTGTGACCTTACACAGGTTTTACCTCTCGAGGGATCTCAAGAGGCTTACAACCCCACCAGCAGTGTACCTGACCGATGTAGTATAGGATGGTGGTAAGTACGGGGGATTGATCGTTCTCTCACAGGGAATAGTGTTTGTTAGGATAGAATAGCTAATCTAATAGGTCTAAGGGTGGAAGGAAGATTCTTTTTGTATTTTTATATTTTTATGAAAGCAATTAAAATCTCGGTTTTGAAAGAAGGGCGGAATTAGTTGTTAATCAACTAACCCAAGTTTACTACTTATGCAAATTAAAATAAATAAATATCTAAACTATTGTCGTTGTGAAAACAAAATGGAGAAAATTGTGTTTAATTAGATTTCATTACTCCCTAACTATCTTTTACCGGTTAATTGATATGTGTGTTACTTGTGTGGATGAAGGGTGTATTCCTAATAACTCATGGAGTGGCATACATATCTCTCCAATTCTATGAGCTCTTATCTCGCCCTATGCCATGCACGGCACAACCATAGGGGTTGTAAACAGTGGCTCATGCGTTAAATACTACCTTAATAGCCTAGTATGCCTTGGCTACATGTTTCCCAAGACGTTCAAGCACGTTACCATAAAGGAGGTTGGCCAGTTTTCTTGAGCCTAACATTGATGGAACAATCATCCCAACAAACAACAACACACACCAATCAACCAATAATTAATAGTTAGGTTTCATTAGATCTAAGCAAACACTAGAGAATTTAGCTACACATGTTAATTAAAAGACAAGCAAAAGAGATAATCAACCAACACATAGACATATTGATTGAATTAAAGTGAAGACTTATCTTTAATTAAGCACTAGGGTTCCAAGGGTTGGAAACCCTAAAAGTCACAGAAAATTCATCTTTAGGGTTTGCCCTAAAAGTTCTCCACAAAGTTCCACACATAATGAATGAAAAATAGAAAACTATATATAGATTTTAAGTTCGGACGGCGTCAGCTTATAGGGTCTGACGCCGTCAGCTCGCCGCCATTAGGGTTCTTGGATGGCCTAGATCCATTTGGGACGTGGTCAGCATGTAAAACCTTCTTGGCCGTCTCTCTTTAACTTTGTTCCTGACGGCCTACACCTTTTAACACCTGACGGCGTCAGGTGTAAATTCTTGAAATCTTTCTGGCCCGTCATTTGATAATAGAATTCCACTCTTTTGTCATCCTTGCTGACGGCGTCCCCTTGTGACTTCTGACGCCGTCAGGTTGTAAAATCCTGCTTCTTTAAGACTTTGTCGTTTTCTTCACTTTTATGCTCCAAAAACGTCCAAATGTGCATGTTTTCCAGAATCCCTCTCAAAAGTACCTAAAATGACAAAGGGAACGATTTAGGGCAATATTTGATCACATTTATACGAATTAGGGCTTAAATGACCCCCTAAAAGCGTAACACTTTTCGTCTCATCAAATACCCTTACACTTGAGATTTGCTTGTCCTCAAGCAAATGAGCTTTTATTCCAATCAAAATATGAGTTAGGGGTCATTTAACACGAATATAAAAGTAATTACAACAAATAGTTATTAGACCCTAATCATAACAAGCACGGAAATCATACACTAGCACCTCACAAATAGTGTTTGGATTCTCACATCTCTCAAATGTCATAAAGTTTATATCTCATAAATGGAAACGGAAAATAACACTCACTACCTGTCATAGCAAATAGATTACCATAGGCTTGGGAAAGGATCAATTACTCCTCCACTAGGCGTAAGCACCTAAGATAAACTATCAAAGAGGGCTTTATAAAGGGTTGTAACGTAAGGTGTAGGGATATGATAACACGGTTTGGTTGGAATAAAGGGTATTTTAGTGGTGGCGAGTTAATTATCATGATCAAATACATGCACTCTACATCGTTGCTTAAGTCAAGACTCGACTCAATCTTAGTCTAAAAATGAAATAACAAAAACTAAAAAGGAACATAAAAGGAAACGGGATGGTAGTCCGTATGTTTTTCTTCTTTCTTTTTCATATTTTTTTTTATTTTTCTTGATTTTTCGATTTTTTTTTTCATACACTCTTGCCCTACCATCCAAAATAATACATCATAGGGGATTTGCATTCCCCTTACACTTGAATCTTTACATAACTTTACAATCACTATTCTAATGACTCGAATTAAGATAATCGAAAAACTTGGAGTACTTTTAAAATATTTAGCACGTATGGGGGTAATAATGTTGTTCTTCCCCATTACTTCATTACACTAGTACTTTACCCATGAGTCCCAATCGTCCCAAAACAATATGTACAAGGATATGACTTAACTTAGCAACCATGTAATTGACCGGATAATTAACTAAGGGTTTAACAAATGTTTTCACAATAATGCACCAAAGGTGGGTGCATACAAGGTAGGCTAAGGCGATTTGGGTGTACATTTAGTGGGGTGTAAACAAATTCTCACTTTGAGTAAGATGCTCAAAGGTCGAAACGAAAGGATAGGCTCGGAGGGGTGTACTAGGGGTATCGTGTACCAAAAATGGATACAACGCAAAGGGTGTGGGAGAATTACTTGACCAATGAAGTCAATGTAATTATAACAAATATACGGGTGTAAAACAATGGGTTAATCCTAATGCCTCTTATCATGTAGTAAATCTTAACTACACGAATGTAGTCTCACTTGTGGATTTGAGATGGTCCTAACGCAAGTTCTAGAATCTAAATACTACCGGTACTCACATCATAGCACCAAAGATGGATGCTTTTCCTACCAATTCTAGGGGCGAACCTCACATATTTGGGGTGGAAAATTTTTTAGTGGTACGGTTTTGTGCTAGTCATACAATTTCCTATCCATGAGACGCTCATTAAGATCAAGGTTTCACTTCTAAATGTTGTAAAAAATTTTAAATTGGCGCTAAAATTGCCCTAACAAATATTTCTCTTGGTTTTATTACAAATTTACTATCAAACAAAGCAAAACATCAAGCGTAAGTATATTCTCAACGGTGCTTTCATTTACCCCCCTTACACTTAAACCGAACATTGTCCCCAATGTTCAAATAAAAGACGTAAAAGTAAATAAGATGAAAGAATGAAATCAAATACTCCCCTGAATCGTTTGTTGTGGATAGTGATGTAACATGGTTAGATCTTCTTCCAAGATAGACGAACGTTCAAAGCTTCCCTTCCAAAATAATAAACGTCTTCTTGTCCAAAATAACCTGTTAACCTGAAAAAGATAAAGGCCAACCTCGCGTAAAATCGGCGGTAAAATCTACATAATAAGATATAATGCTTGTGGAATGAATATTTTGCAGAATTCCTGGAGATTATAAGTTAAAGAATTGACAAAACTTTTTAGGTTTCCGGAAAAATACAAAACTTTCAAAAATTGCAGAAAATTATAACCTGACGCCGTCAGGTGTTAACCCTGACGCCGTCAGAAAGTTCTGACAGAATTCTCATGTTAAGCTTCCGGGAAAAATTCTGGAAAAACTAGATCTTACTTCCTGGAATTCCTGCAAAAATTCATTATGACTCGATACAAGCATTTGACTCAAACAAGTACTAATATGTATGCTAATTTCATTGTTATGATTCATGTTCATTCGTTCTATATAAACCGATTTAGATTTCCCTTACACTTAGCTTTTGCAAAATACCTTTATATGTAGTTAAGACGAAGTTAAAAACAAAATAAAGCATTTTCACAATTTAGTTTGAAGCATGAATCAATAACAAGAAATATAACTTACATACGGAAACAAATAAAATCAAATAAACACACAAAAACAAACAAAACATGGGTTGCCTCCCAAGAAGCGCTTTTCTTTATTAACGAGTCTTGTAGCTAGACTCAAAGTCACCGTACGTTACGTGACTTCGTCGTTGGTCTCGGTTCCTAAGTCATCCTCTTTTCCGGTTTTGTATTCGGGCCCTAAGTTCAAACAATCCTTATAGAAACCGAAAATCCTTTTCATGACATAGTCTACCCCCTACGTCTATCCTCATCATTCCTATAGTAAACCGCTTGTTTGAGCTCTTTTTCAACGTTTGACAAGTGTTTGTATTGCTCTATCTTATATGGCATCTGGTAGTTTACTTCGTCGGTCTCATCCTTAAACGTAACTATCCCTAAGGAAGGTTCATGAGTCATTCTAGAGACCTCGATAAATGGCTTGCCTAAAACTACTTGGGTCAAACTTGCGTCTACTATTGGGCGTATATCTTCTACAATCACAAAGTCGGTGACATAGGTAAAATTCCCTACATAAACCGGTAGTCCCTTAACTCTTCCTGTGAAATTATTAATCCATCCCTTATCGGGGAACACTCTGTACCCTAGTTGACTTTTCATTATTAAGTTGTATTGGGCTCTAGTCATGATGTTGATGGGTGATCTAGGGTCGATGTAAGCTTTCAATATATGCAAATGTCCGATGTTGCATGGTATGTTGAGATTAGAAGGATCGCCCACTTTGATAACCGGGTTACCTAGGAAGTACGGGGTCTCGGAGTCATCGAATAGATTCTTATGATATGCTCGCTCTTCCCTAGTTGGTAACCTATTGAAGTAGTCCTCTTCTCCTACTTCTTCTATTTCGATAATCTTAGCTAACCTATCATCCTCTACTCCCTTATTCTCATCCTTTGATTCACTATCATCCTCACTCCTATCAATTGGTCTAATGGTAACAACGTTGAC
>LBNU01017520.1:77671-90169 GCA_014162995.1 Artemisia annua
AAAAAAAAAAAAACAGATAAACAGGAGGTTTCGACCCTTCCATTCTGCACCAAGGTTATTATCAATGAAAACATACCTGCAATAACCGCCTTCAAACAAAGGTCTTTATGATATTTATTTTATAATAATATTAAAATAAATAAGTAGACGTATTTGACAATATATTATCGTTTATATTCTTTACCAATAGGTTGTTGGATAATAGAATGCACGGCAGAGATCACAGACTTGTCGATGAAGATGATAGTGTTGATATCAACGTCGACGAAAATCAATCGAAATCGATTACTATTGATGATGTTGATTGGTTAACTGTTAAACATGAAGGGACATGTAATATCACAGTCATTGACATATCAGACGACGAAGATAAGGTATTTTTATCAAAATTTGAAATTAAAATTTGTTTATTAAATTGTATAAGTGATATTTTTAAAAACTTTATGTTGTAATTGATGTATTAAGGTACATGGTTTGAGTAATTGTGAAGTACGTGATGCAACTATCATTGATTTGTCAGATATTGAAGATGAGGTATTTCGAGTAGTCTGGCATTTTTTTTTTAAAAAAAAAAATAATATATTTGGCTATGTTTAATATTTATAATGATATAATCAATATTAAGGTACATGGTTCGAAGCAAAATCTCGGTGCTGATTATGATAATTCACTGTCAAATAGTATGAAAGCATTTGATAACACTATCAATGATATATCAGATGATGAGGTATTATACCATAAAAGTGTTTATTATTATTGGTATTTTTTCGTGTTATATTTAAAAAAGTTAATATAAACATAACATATACAGATTTATGCTGCTGGTGTGAGTGGTTATCTAAATACTCCTAATTAGAACAATCAAACACAAAACACTCCGTATGTATACAACATATCTGATGATGATGTTGATTTACACGATACTGATAATGATGTAATGTAATTTTTTTAAATTATATAGAATTTGTATTGTAATTAACACAAAAATATCTGTTAATTTCTAATTATTTTTATGCATTTTTTAGATTGTTTGTTTGACGCACAACAGTCGGAGGTTGTCAAAGACAAAATCTGGAAGTGGTAAAAAAAATATGCAAGTTTGATTATTCCGATTATGAATCTGATGATGAGGTAGTTTTTAAAATTTTTATCTTATATTATTTTTTCAAGCATGAATATTATTGTTGCAAGCACGAATGTAAATTGTTTTAATGTATTTCTGGTGTTTTTTAACAACATACAAATATATTATTGTTTGTATTCTATACAGGTGGTTTGTTTCACTCGCAGCAGTCGTAGATCATCAAAACAAAAATTTGACAGAGAAAATAACATATGCAAGTCTGATAATTTTGAAGACGAACGTGATGCTAAATACCGTGAAGCAAGTATTGAGGTATTATATTCTCTTTAATGCTTATTACAATTCTACGAATACATTAAATTAAAATGTAATATATATTTCAAAAATATTATAAATTTAGGAAACAAAGTATTATGTTGAATCGCCGGAATCTTCAAAAGATGATGTATCACCACAGTTCAAATTGGGGATACATCATGCAATTGGGAAAAAATGCAATCATAAAGGCATTGTTGATCTACGTATAGTAGAACAAGAAGATTTTCCCCTTGAAGGAAACAATTGCAATTTAGATGATACTAATAACAAACTGGTAATATTTAATTATATTCAATTTATTATAAATAAATAATTTGTTATTAATTATTGGTTTTAATTTTCAAAACAGAGAAAAATGTATTATGTTGAATCACCAGTTTCTTCTAGAGATGATGGAACTAAAGAAGCAAGTATGAGAAAGAAAGAAGAATATCAAGAACAAGACATTTGTGAAGACAGTTTTGATATCTATAACTGTCAAGATTTCAAATACAAGCATAGCAGTATCGTTCAAGATGATTGTGATGAAAGCACTGACAATGGTTTCAACGACGTTTCATTAAAGGATGAGAAGATTAGTGATGATAGTGATTGTTAAAAAATATTTAATAATTTGTTTAGAAAACTAATTTAATATTTTGTTGGTATTTTATCATTATTAAAACATTACGACTGAATTTGGTTTAATATCTTATGATATTTATTTTTGGATTATGTTTTATCTTTTAAGTTTAATTTTAACGATTTTGATAAAGACTGTATCTTAAATATCTATCTTAGCAATTTGATGATAGCTAATAGCAAATCAAACTAAAATTTGAAATAACATAATAAGCATACTTCCATTGAGGAACAAACTTTAATCATTTAGTGTAGATGATTAACACACGTTAATAAACATCATAAAGATTATTTTAAAGTTTATAATTTTAAAAATATCGAACTTTATAATTTCCATGTTATGTCACATACTATGTATGTATTAATATTATGTATGTATTAAATTTTTTTTTAATGTGTTATTAACCATAGTTTTTAAAAAGATTCCAACAACAACATTTTTTACCAATTTTTATCAACCATAACTATGACAAGTCAATAACAATTTTTAAAAGTATAATCATCCTAAAAAGAAATACAAAATATTTCTCAACAAACCATAACAAATCTTTAGGAAATGATTACTATCCTACAATGATAAACATAACAACTTTCAACACACCAAGGAAAAATGTAAACACATTTAATGATTTAACTTGGAAAATGAATCTAATCATTTCCTTGATTGACTTAGTTAATGCACAAGTCGATTCAATTAAGTTTTTACTCTATAAAATTAACTCGTTTTAACCGTTTAACACACACAATTCACCAACTAAATATAATTACCAGAAATCGAATCATGTCTCTAATGAAGAATGTAAAACGTTCTGAAACACATGAACATGAAGAAGCGAAGTCACCCAAGTAAGTATAACAGTTTCATGATGCATTGTTTTTACCCTTCTTTTGCAATAACATATATTTTTTATACTAAAAATATTCATTTAACGTAACAGGAAGCAACGGACCGAAGCTGGACAAGGATCTACGTTCAAAGAGTCGGTTGGATCATCAGGTTAATAGTAGTCTAATTATTTCTCTACATTGGAAGATATATCTTGCATTTTAACACTTTGATGATATTTATATGAATATATATGTTTGTGTTTTTTAGGTGGAGTCAAAGCAGACTCTAAAGATGATGCAACCAGCGTAGACTTGCATCCTGTGGAGATCTATGCACGTTTACAAGCTGAATATAGAGAGAAAAAGTGGCAACGGTGGCTAAAGAGCCAAGAGAAACGAAAGGCAAAGAAAAAACCAAACAAGCTCAAAGCTGCAATCAGGAGAAGAATGAGAGCTTTGGAACCTGACCAACAAGAAGAGTTTAGCGATGAAGATTATCTGGATGATTTAGATTATGATAATTTGCATTTAGCATTTGATCCAGAAAAATCACCCAAGTTTCATTGTTAAACTATTATTGAATAAACTTCTTTATGTTAAACGGTCGCTTTATGTTTATTTATGTTGCTTTCATTTTAGTTACATATTTTTGTATTTAATTATAACAATATTCACTTAATGCGCTATACAAAACTAAACGTGTTAATAAAATTAAAGATAATAATATAATTTGTATATATATTTGATTTTAGGTAAATAATATCAAGAGTGATAATTGTTTTTTTTTATCCTTTACAATATATATTTAAAATCCCATACCAAACTTATTTTTATATGAATTACAAAACAATTAGTTCAAACTTAATTATATACATTATCCGTACCAATTTTATATAAATTGAGTTTCCTTTTACAATTAGATTATGTTAAATAATCTATATATGCTCCCCGAAAAAAAAATAAGTGTTAACCTTAGTCGTATATTTTTTATTCCCACATCCACAAAACTAATATGAAATCACCAACACTAATTTCTTCAACTATGGAGTTAAACGGTGCTGAGGACATAGAGTCGGAGCAAGTTATCAAAGGCGATGAATTTGCTTTACATACGTTAGAGATCAATGCTACAAATACTGAATTAAAACTTATTGAGAAAAAAAAACCACTGAATGTTTAAGATTTGAAAACAAAGGAGGAAAGGGGAAAAGAATGTATTCACATACTAGATGTCATGAAAGAAACAGAGTGATGGGATAAATGGGAATACGAGAATTGTGAAAATTCAGAAGATGAATATGAAGATGATAACTGTTACTGCCGTTCGTGTCAACAAACGTGTAAATGTATTGCTGAAGAATGTGAATGCTACATTCGTTAATAATAATTGTTTAGTGTTAACGTTTTAAATATTTGAGGTTTGATTTTACATGAATGTTGCGTTTTTATAAAGATAGTTTTATGTTTATGTATTAGATGTTTTATATTCGATTTTATATTAATAATAGCCAAAAACTTTGTGTGTTTTTATTTTTGTTTTATTTTGATTTACTTATTTGTTTATTTTTTTAGTAATTATTATGATTTCCTAAACATGTTAACAAATATAATGGATATATTATACGATTTTTTAAAAACAGTAATTATCTTGATTGTGGTTTCCTTCCTACTTAGGTTGTGTTAAATATTTGAGTTTTGATTTTACATTACTGTTGTATTTTTTAATAAAGATAGTTTTATGTTTATGTAAATGATTGATTCGTGTTTGTATTATCTACTCAGCACATATAATCTACAAATTGAAACCATAGAATATCAATACACGCAGAATATACATTATTTATGTATAAGAACATATGTTATTGTACCAGAAAATAGATTAACAGAAAAAAAAGATTAAAAAAAGTGCATAACTATAATTGATACTGAAAAATCTAAACCATTAATTCCGTTAATAATTTGTTGATTGATAGTAAAATACAATTATGATAAAAAAAGATAGTAAAATATAATAAATTTCTTCTTCAATCCTAATACTTCAGTTTGCATTAAGCTTCCCAACATAATCAATTTTGTTGAAATGTTGTTCACATTTCTACAATTTGTCTGAGAAATTCCATCTTAATATCGATAATTTCCCATATTTTGTTCAATATTTCTTCGAGTTTCGTCTTCTTTTCAATGTCTTTTTCATTCAGAATCAGGTTGTATAAAAAACCTTGGTCACGTAGTTCTGACCTTGGTAGTTTGCTTATTTCCTCCATATTATTGTTTCTTGCTTCTACATCAGCAAGCAATGTTCTCATTAAGGACATTATACGGTTGATTGTTTTCACATCTGCATCAACATCTAAGTTAATCTGATCAAAAATTTTATGTTTTGGATCCATTGAGCTTTGTTAAGAATGGAGTAGTTAAATTATAGTTTGTTTATAAGTTTATGTAATTTTGATTGAGTTTGTGGGAGTTATATAATGTGTGTGAAATAGTAGTTGGATGATTGTAGTTATTATGTGTTTAAAGTAGTGTATAGGTTAAATGAATTTAAACTTTCCATGTAAATTTATGACGGTAGTTAATTAAATTTTTGTATAAGCGTGTTGATTTTTTTATATTCCCAAATAAATTAAACGTTATCATGCTTGACAAGCTGATTTAGCATTTTTAATTTACACGCTGAACATTTATGGATTTCAGCTATATTATTTCAGATTATACTATAAGCTCCAATGGCTAAACTGATACGAGCATGTTTAATCCACAAACTGATACCAGCATATTAATAAAATTCATAACTCACACAACTTAATATTATATTAATAAAATTCATATCGAGTTACAATTCTAAATAAAATTACATTCATAATTCTTTACATATTCATAATATTATCAATAAACTTAACATTCAGATTCATATTATCTGATGTGCCATTTTCAATCTCACTAAGTTCGTTAAGCACTTCCATTTCTTTAGTACGAACTTTTATGAGCAAGTCTTCCGTCTTCTTATACAGATCTGAACCTCCTAATTTCGGAAGAACTTGGATGAGATTCGGTCTTCCTTTTGCGTTTTTTATTATTTGTTCCAAAATATTGTGTATAGACTTTGCTTTCTCCAATTGGCGGTCATTTTCTTCAATTGCTTGCTTGCTCATCTTCAATTTGAAGGCGTTGTTTTCTGCCATTTAGCTATTGCAAAAGAAACCCTTTGTTCGTTGTTGTGTTATGTTTGCTTTTATAGATATTGTGTGTGTTGATAATTTGCGTTGTGTATGTTTATTTATATAGGGAAAAAAAGTTTCAGTTTTGTTAGGTCTAGAAGTTTAAAGGTTACCCTAATTCACAATTTACAAGATATATTTAAAATCCCATACCAAACTTATCTTCATATGAATTACAAAACAATTAGTTCAAACTTGATTATATACATTATCCGTACCAATTTTATATAAAATTGAGTTTCCTCCCCGAAAAAAAAATCGCTGTTAACCTTAGTCGTATATTTTTATTCTCACATCCACAAAACTAATATGAAATCACCAACACTAATTTCTTCAACTATGGAGTTAAATAGTGCTGAGGACATAGAGTTGGAGCAATTTATCAAAGACGATAAATTTGCTTTACCTATGTTGGAGATCAATGCTACTAATACTGAATTAAAACTTATTGAGAAAAAAAAACCACTGATTGTCGAAGATTTGAAAACAAATGAGGAAAGGGAAAAAAATGTATTCACATACTAGATGTCATGAAAGAAAAAGAGTGGTGGGATAAACGGGAATACGAGAATTGTGAAATTTCAGAAGATGAATATGAAGATGATCACTGTTACTGCCGTTCGTGTCAACAAACGTGTAAATGTATTACTGAAGAATGTTAATGCTACATTCGTTAATAATAATTGTTTAGTGTTAACGTTTTAAATATTTGAGGTTTGTTTTTACATTACTGTTGGATTTTTTAATAAAGATAGTTTTATGTTTATGTATTAGATGTTTTATTAGTTAATAATAATCAAAAACTTTGTGTGTTTTTATTTTTGTTTTATTTTAATTTACTTATTAGTTTATTTATTTGTCAATAATTATTATAATTTCCTAAACATGTTAAGAAATATAATGGATATATTATACGATTTTTTAAAAATAGTAATTATCTTGGTTGTGGTTTCCTTCCTACTTAGGTTATGTTAAATAATCTATATATACTCGCCGAACAAAGAACATTATTAACCCTAATTCACAAATCTCTATATCGTGTATACAAACGAAGATGTCAAAACGAAAGACTTATATTAGCAAGCTAACACCAGAACTAAATCCTTGCACTATTAATGTAAAAGCGTTAAGGACATGGTGTTACATGGAAGCATCTATGTCAATAACTCATCGACACTTTGAGATGATTGTCCTAGACGAAAAGGTTTTGTTATTTTTTTTCTTTAATTATTTTTTTCATTCGTTTATTAATACACGTATTTTTATCAAATTATTTATTATATCATCCTTACTTTCCAGGGTGATAAGATTCATGTTATCGTAAATAATGGTCGATTCGCGTTTCTTGATAAGTATTTCAAAGAAGATATGGTTATTCTTATGAGCAATTTTAATGTTATTCCTAATAACACAAGTTACAAATACACAGAACATCCATACAAAATAAGCTTTGATGGATTCGCAACTGCGCGTCGGTCAAACGCATTTGATGGCAATGTTAATAAAATTGAATTCGAAGTCACGAAGTTTTCTGACATAATGTCACTGAATCTAAACACAGAATTACCTGTTGGTATGTGATTCAATATGTACAATTTTATATAATATGGATATTTTAATTTACATATTCTCATTTTTTTTAAATAAATTTTAACCTTACATGTATTATTTATCGATGAAGGAGAAGTATTTAGTTGGGAGTATAAACTTACAGATTATGAAGTTTGTGGATGTAAAACGAAGGTGTTACCTCTCAAGCTAAAGGATACATTGTAATCTTACTCTTCTTCCTTATTATAGTTAACTATTTAAGTATATCTGATAAATCTACTATGTTAAAATTAAATATTAACAAACTAGATTTATAGATTGCATAGACTGATTTTGTTTTTGTTTTTGTTTTTATTTTCAGAGGGATTGAACTTACATGTTTAGTAATGGGTATAATGGCGGAAAAGTTGCTTGATTACATTAAAGCTATTGAGAATTATGATAAGTTTTTGATGAAAATAGGGAATGCTAGAGTTTATGTTGATGGGAAAGGTATGTTTATGTATCCAATACTCATTTTTTTATAACGAGATAATTATTTTGTAAAATATATTTAATTCATTTATCGATATACATAATTTTCAGATCCGCCTATGATATACATTAACCATCAAATTGGGAGTACGTTTGAAATATTTAATTGAAGGAGCGGAGCTTATTAAGATTAATTTATTCTATCTTTTTGTTTTATGTTTTTGAAAGACTATGAATTGTATTTTATCTCTTTACTTTTAATTTGAAATTTTAATGTTTTAAATACTTTTTGGTGCATATTATCTAATATCATATTTAAATGTCATTTTTCTATGTGGTACCATTGATCAATTGTTGGTTATATCCTAATATTTACCATTACATACTCTCCATCAGAGGACTATGGCCGACCAATGTAGTGACGCTAGCCGCCCTATGGGGGTGGGCCTTGCATCTAGTATAATATATATATATAATTAAAATTCTGTCAGATTAATTTAAATACAAGAAATACTTTTAATTTTACAAAAGTGACAATTTTAGTCATCTTTAATTTATTGTGGTCATATGTTGTCAAGTTCTAAATTTATAGGGTTTATTAGGTATTTTATATAATTATTTATTTAATTATAAGGGCATTTTGGTAATTTTGCATATTTTAGATTTTGAGGTATTACAGTGGGAGATGTTGGTTGATTACTCACGAATGGAGTGTAGGCACCCGAACTAGAATCGGTAAGCAAAGGTGACAAGTTTTTTATGAATGATGAGAAAGGTGATGTGGTTGGCTTTGAGCTAGAAGATGGCTTTGATGATGAGTAGGATGTTCCATTGGTGGATGGTGTTTTGAGGGGTGCACTTTGGTGCTTGAGGTGATGTTGGTGGAGACTTAGGAGATGGACTGGTGTCATAGAGTGTGAGGTAAATGAAATTGGTTTGAGGTCGAATGATTTTGAGCTTAGGCCTTTTGTTTGGAGGTTGTGTTATGAGCTCTTTGTTTTTGGTTGGCAAGGAAGTGGAGGATGAGGTCATTGTAGGTGATGAAGATGAAGTGTAAGGTTATTGTGATGAGATTGAGGGTGATAAGGAAGGTTTAAATAATCAAGCTTGGTTCTGATTTGGGCAAAGCATGCATTAGGAGATTTTAAGCAGTCAAAAATGTTTATCTAAACAAGGTAAGGTGGTGATAATCATGCAATAGGTTTAGGATTGCAGGAAAGAAGAAAACAGTGCAAAATCCATGATCCCACAGGGACGGTCCATTAAATCACCGACGGTCCCTTATCACTGGAGGACCGCCGGGTCGATAAAGGACCGTCGGCAGTGAGTTCAAAGAATGTTGCCCAGTTTCTCATTTCTGCAAACTGCATATACAACTCTTCACAGAACAACATAAACATAAGTTCAACAATAAAATATGTCACAAACCAACTAAACATCTCATAATCACATCCAAATCCAAACATAATTCACAATTTAACATGTCTTAAGAGTTAGTACAAATAAATATAGATGTTTCAAATGCATTACACATAATCATAAACTAAAGTTACTTCAAATAACATTCACTTCTTCTTCTTTTTGTTAGGAATACGATTTTTTGTATAAGAAAGATTCGGTCACCCCAGACACGATTAAGCATTGTTTAGCTCGTAGTAGTTACATTAGTTAGTTATACGTAGTTTAGAATTAGATTAGTTCGCGGAAGAAGGACGGGTCTTTATCCACTGTATACCTGATCCGCAGCCCAAGTGGCATGCCCTAGTGGCAAAACTCATGTATATAAACCCCTCTCCATCCTTGGAGAGGGTAAGCCTTATATCATAATTCTATTTTCTTTTTTTTTTTGGTTTTCTCTCAAGGCTTCATCTCTTTCTCTCTCTAACTTTCTCTCTCTACATTTCTCTCTTCTTTTTCTTACTTGCATCGAACCATACCTCAAGTATAAACGTGTTTATGAGCTTATCTAGTATCCTACAATTGGTATCAGAGCGCTATGGTTACATCCTAGGGATTGTAGGACTTGTGGTGTATGGTTTGTTTTGGTTTCTACTAGTTTAGGGTGGTCTCTACTCATTTTGGAGCTTGTTCGTGGTGATTCTTGTGTTATTTCTTGTACTTCTTGGATTAGAAGGGTTAGATTCATCTAGTTTATAAGTTGGTTTGGCTAGATCTTACGTTTGTGAAGTGTACGGGTGATTTTGGACCATTTTTCTTGGCAGCGGTTTTCTCCTCGGTAACTTGTTCTTGGCAGCGGTTAGTTTGGGATTATAGCGGTTAGTGTCAGCGGTTAGTACACTGTGTCAGCGAACATAATGCTGTACTTTGTAATATTTCAGCGGTTTGCTACCCGCGGTTAGCTCCTCTAGCGGTTTTCTTTGTCAGCGGTTACCTTTTCAGCGGTTTACTTTTCAGTGGTTTACTCTTCAGCGGTTTACTTACTAGCGGTTACTCTGTCAGCGGTTACTTTTGTCAGCGGTTATCTTCTGTCAGCGGTTAGNGGTTAGTGTCAGCGGTTAGTACACTGTGTCAGCGAACATAATGCTGTACTTTGTAATATTTCAGCGGTTTGCTACCCGCGGTTAGCTCCTCTAGCGGTTTTCTTTGTCAGCGGTTACCTTTTCAGCGGTTTACTTTTCAGTGGTTTACTCTTCAGCGGTTTACTTACTAGCGGTTACTCTGTCAGCGGTTACTTTTGTCAGCGGTTATCTTCTGTCAGCGGTTAGATCTGTCAGCGGTCACTTGTTAGCGATTTGACCAGATTCCAGCGGTTTGACCAGATTCTAGCGGTTTGACCAAAGTTGACCTTTTACGTTAAAACTTCAAACGGCCATAACTTTTGAATCGTAATTCCGTTTTCAGCGAAATGCCTGTCAAAACGTCCGGAACAGGCTGAATATTGTGAGGTTTCACCACGAAGTCGTGAAACGGATTTTTCGAGGCCAAATCATCTCCGAAGTGAAGTTATTGAGGTTTTAAGTTCTCAGACCATAATTTCACCATTGCAACTTGCATCAACCAATCCAAATCACACCGCTGGTTGATAACTCACTGATAGGTGATCAAGTTGTTGTGAGTTGACAATACGCTGCAAGTTGAATAGTTCTGTGATTTGAGATTGGTTACGATTTGAGTTGTTACAACTTGTCCAATTACAATCTGACGTTGCGACGTTCACATCATGTCAAATTCTTCAGATTTTGTCATCTCTGACATACTTAAACTGTACGACATGATCGACGAACATAAGATTTCCAAAGAAGTACAACAGACTACCGGTTTTGAATCTGGATCAACTATAATGGAATCATCATACTCGAGTTCTCAAGAGAAATAGTTTCTTATGCCACATAAATTGGTCAATAACGTAGAGAAAAGCTCTATAGAATGCTTCCGACAACTTCATTCACACCTCTCGGTACTCCTAAAGGGAAATGGTTTCAAAAGGGGATTCGAACGTGCATTTGAAACACTCTTTGGTCAAGATGTTCAGACTTTCACAGACATAATGATTCTTTACTTAGATCAATTACAACAACAACTTNATAATGGAATCATCATACTCGAGTTCTCAAGAGAAATAGTTTCTTATGCCACATAAATTGGTCAATAACGTAGAGAAAAGCTCTATAGAATGCTTCCGACAACTTCATTCACACCTCTCGGTACTCCTAAAGGGAAATGGTTTCAAAAGGGGATTCGAACGTGCATTTGAAACACTCTTTGGTCAAGATGTTCAGACTTTCACAGACATAATGATTCTTTACTTAGATCAATTACAACAACAACTTGACCAAGATGAATCTTCAAAAATTGGATCCATGGCTGCTCTTTGTGTGATTAACAAACAGCTCCAAGTATTCCTTGATTCAAAATTCACTCTAGAGTATGACCATTACAGTGAGATGACGAAAAAGTGTTTTGCTGATCATACGGGAATTAAGGTTGACACGTTCAGAGATACACTCATCCAACTCATGGGTGATGTTAAGGCGTTCATTGAGAAAAGAGTATAGCACAGATAGTTGAATGACGACAAAGTGAAGGCAACTTTGATGCAATCATGTGATGGTATTAATGACTCGGGTAACGCTTTGGATGTTGGGTCAGTTGTCACGATATGCAAAGGATCAGAGACTGATAAGCTTGACACTACCAGCAGTTCAGTGACCCCAGTCACTCATGGCATGGATGCTGATTTTAGACCGGTTAATGAACAAATGTCATGTGCTGAGGTACCCTTAACTGATCAACAAAATGTGCTCTCTAATGAACGTCAGCATACTGATCAAATCAAACTCAATTATGACAAAAATTTGTTGGAAAAGACTGATAGCAATACCATGTCTAATTCAACAAATGTGAGTCATAAAGGGGGAGAAAGTGATCAGGATGCTGAAC
>LBNU01017520.1:97127-145103 GCA_014162995.1 Artemisia annua
AATCACAACATCACAAAGAGACACATACACTCAAAGATGACTTGAAGCTAATTATATGGATGAAGAGCAAAGTCAAAAGATCATCATATACATCAAGGAAGCCATCTTGAGTAGTTTATCCATGAAGAATCAACCACTACGAGCTACAAAAGAATCTACAAAGATCTCAATGCAAGAATTCAAGAATCAAGATCTAAAAGGGTGACCTCTCTTAGGGGGAGATTGTTAGGAATACGATTTTTTGTATAAGAAAGATTCGGTCACCCCAGACATGATTAAGCATTGTTTAGCTCGTAGTAGTTACATTAGTTAGTTATACGTAGTTTAGAATTAGATTAGTTTGCGGAAGAAGGACGGGTCTTTACCCACTGTATACCTGATCTGCAGCCCAAGTGGCACGCCCTAGTGGCAAAACTCATGTATATAAACCCCTCTCCATCCTTGGAGAGGGTAAGCCTTCTCTCATAATTCTATTTTCTTGTTTTTTTGGTTTTCTCTCAAGGCTTCATCTCTTTCTCTCTCTAACTTTCTCTCTCTATATTTCTTTCTTCTTTTTCTTACTTGCATCGAACCATACCTCAAGTATAAACGTGTTTATGAGCTTATCTAGTATCCTACACTTTTTCTTGAGGAGATTCTTGATCGACTTCAAACCTTTCCTTTGCTCATCTCGAATTTGAGTGAGAAGAGTGATCACAGATGGATCTTGAGACTCAAGATTTTGAGGGATTTGAGGAAGGGCATTTATGAAGTTTTGAGATGGAGAAGAAGCACAAGCATTTGAACTACCAACATGTCCATCATCATCTATGTGATGAGAGGATGAATCACTAGAAGATGACTCGGGAAACAATGTCCTTTTCGACCCCGAATCAGACCTTGTTTTACGCTCAATATGGATAGTGAGCGGGAACATGACACGATCATGAATGTGATACTTTTCCGATTGGAGTTTCGGAAATTCATTCATGATATGGTTGAATAGGCAGGTCAAGAGCATACCATATGGCATATTTAACTTGATCTTTTTTGTGACAAATTCCATTCTCCTGACCATGTAGAATGCTAGATTGTAGGGTGTCGATGAGACAATACAATAAAGCATGTGACCGAGACAAGCGGGAAGATGATCCCTATTGCCACCTAGGCAAAAGGCATTTTCATGTACGACCTCCTCAAGGGCTTTGAGATGATTTTAGACTTCTTTTGTAAGGATTTGGTTTTCTTCTATAGGAATTTTCTTACCCCTGTAAGTACGGGTAAAAGATGAGGTTCGAGACTTTAGAATGACAGTTTTAATGTTATTTGGAGTGGGAGGAACAGTGGCATATTTCCCACGTGTGGGGGTGCTTCTAACAAGAACGTCAAGGCTCCATTCATCAGTGAAAGAGCATTTCCCCGAGGTGGGAACACCAAGGATGTGACCAAAATCGGGAAGGGAGTATGAAAAGAATTTATCTTGAATGACAAACTCGATGTAAAGCTCATTTATAGACTCGGCTCTCAACCTAAATTGACTATAAAATTCTAGAACAAAGCGAGGGACAATAGACTCATTAATCTTGTAAAGACATTCAAGTTTACCCGAACTCAACATGACTTCAAGGTAACCAAAATCCTCAAAGTCGGGATAGACAACACGGCCTTCATGTATAGCCCGTTTTTCAAAACATTGGAAATTATATGATAGAGGTGGAGTGTAATCAATTGAAACAATGGGTATGTAATCGCGTGTCTTTTTGTGATCCACCCAGTTTGGTTTAGGCATATTTTTCCTATAAAACAAAATTAAGTAAGGTAAAAATCAAGTTGGCTAGCCTATAGTTTTTATGTCTACACTTCTATACCAAAATTCATTTTAATTTCGAAATTCCTGATTCATTTTGTTGCATGGTTATGAAAACGTTTCTGACATGTATTAACAATGCATAACGATGTTTTTGTTACGTGATTAAACATGATTAACAACATTAAATTCGAATTGAGGATAATCTCATTTTTGACCCATTTTCAAAATTCGCAAAATAAGTTAATTAGTTGGTTAATTCGAGTATTATTAGTGTTACATTGTTTAGATTTGTTTTCAATTGTTGTTAATTTAACAAAGAAATGAGAATCCTCAGTTTTTAATTTTATGTTCATATAAACCCTAATGGCTTAATTCAAATTAAATAAGTGAAATTGAATGAATTAACTTACAATAGAATGATTAGTAAGAGTTGGTGATTGATGATCTTGAATTTGTAAGCTTTGAATTAATTTGATTTTGGGTTAGTGAGGAATTTGGGTGTTGGGTCGAGTTTTCGCCACTTCTGCACAAAAGGGAGTGTTTGGTTTTTGTTTTGAACATTATGCAGTAAGAAAACGGGGGTGTTGCCTAAAATGATGGACGGTCCCTTATCGATATGGGACCGCCAAGAGCTAAGGGACCGTCGGTAGAAGATTGTGTGGTTTTGACGATTTTTGTTGTTTTAGTTAATATGAGAAGTCTTTGGTTCCAAATCGTTTTAAAGCATGACTCTTTGTATTTTAAGACACGAAATTGACTTCATACGCACGAGTAGGCTAAGGAATGGGTATGGAGTAGAATCGATACAGAAAAAAAGGGAAAAACTCGATACGCTTGAATAAAGAGTGGATTTTGAGTCGAAACAGGAGAATAGAAAGAGTAAAACGTTATATAAGGTTCAAAGACGAGACTTGCATCGGAGAGGCTAGAAGTCAATCATGTAAATTCCAAGAAAAGTCATAGACGAGAACTAGAGAGCAAACAAAGAGTGAAGCTAGTGTGCATCGTCTATAATGATTGATTGACGCGAAATACGTTATAAATAATGTTTGTGGTACGACCATTATTTTTCCAAATAATTTGCTTGAATCCAAAGAAGAATAAGCATTTTGACAAAACGTCTAATGATCACAAAGCATATAGCACATATGAGCATGTAAATATTATCTAGCATGCAAGCAAGTAATGATACATCACATAGTCACGTAAGCATGTAGCAAACATTTAAGTAACAACTATAGTAGGCAAGATTGTAAGAAAACTTACCTTGGCCTCTAGCTATCCTTAATAACACATTTCATAGCATGTTTTGTATGTGATGCAAGACATGATGAAACTCACTTGGCGAATCACCCATAAGAGTAGTTGCACATTCAAGGCACACATTGTCTTGGTCTCTAGCTATCTTGACCTTTACCTAACTAAACACGTACATTTTCTTTTTAACCGGTCAATACTCCAAGACTTATAGATTGGTACATCAACTAGGTTGCTTGTGTGATTCTTGTCGACACCGTTACTTACAACAAAAACATTCAAACTAGTAGTACGCTAATCTACATAAACTAAGTGACTTTCTAGCTACATGTTTTCATCATCTTTGGCTTGAACATTCCTTTGATGAAAGTCTAAAATGTTTTGCCACATATCATTTGCCACATTACATAAAATAGTTTTGTCAAAACTCATTTTAGGCAAAGTTTTATAAACAAACATTGAGCTTCAATGTCTAGCAAAAGTTTCTTATGAAATTTTGGTTTTCGAAATCTATTCTCATTGATTAAAAATAATCAAATGAAATGACATGCCAAAGATCATGATTATTTGATTTCACATAACTTTCAAATTCATTTTTCCAAATGACAAAATTTTCATTTTCGAAAAATGGTGATTAATTCAAATGGATCCCTTCTAGATATCTTTCAGACTCCATAGATCGATTCAAGTTTTAAAGTACAGTATACTCTAAAGATCTTGATAACCTGGCTCTGATACCAATTGTAGAAACTAGAAGGGGGGGGGGGTTGAATAGTTTCACCGTTTCTTTTTAGTTGTTAAAACGTTTCGCCGTTTTTAGGTCCGGTTAATATTCTTTTGCAAACTTGTCAAATTCTACTTGTTATGTGATATCAAATTAACTACTAACATACACAAATAAACAAGTAAAGTAAAGAGTAAGGAAAGAACACAACCAAGAGACGCGGCGATTTATAGTGGTTCGGCACGAAGCTCACTCTCCGTCCTACTCCACTCCCCGAGTACCACACTCGAGAGTTATCAATCACTATATCAACACACTCCTTCAGGCGGAGCAATCCGTACACATGCTTACACAAGGTTTAACGACACTAAGCATAATGTCGAGTTCTAATCGTAGCTAGAACCAATCTACTCCAAGGCCCACGTGGCCACACGAACAAGCACTCTTGTCCAACTTGAATCTTCACCCGGTCCAAGCCTTCACATAATTGACACACTTGGTTCTTCACCCGAACCAAGCCTTCATACTTAGACACACTTAGTTCTTCACCCGAACCAAGCCTTCACACAATTGACTCACTTGGTTCTTCACCCGAACCAAGCCTTCACACTTAGACACACTTGGTTCTTCACCCGAACCAAGCCTTCACACAATTGACTCACTTGGTTCTTCACCCGAACAAAGTCTTTAAATAATGACTCGACTAAGTCCTAACCTACAAACTAGGACATCAATCTCCTCACAACCAGTACATGAACTAATCTAGTTACAAGACTTCTTGGATCCACCATCCAAGTTCATACAAATATCCCCATCCTTGACTCACACACAAGTCAGAAAACAATGACATTATTTACAGAACCTATCACCGTACACTTGTTATGTTTGTGTGTGGACACCTATAACATCTCGAGACTTCATTGATGTCGAGAGTTCTTCTCTTGCACTTGACAGAAGAGGAAATCACTTATAAACATATACCAACATGTTATAGTAATCAAAGACTAAAGGGAAAATAAAACAGATAGTTTTGTGTGTGAAAAACCTTGTTTTCTGAAGTGTAATAGTTCAGTATTTATAGACTTCGGGAGTGAGACGGATGGTCCCGTTAATAGGCGACGGTCCTTTATCACTAAGGGACCGCCGTCCACTTTAAAGGACCGTCCCGACAAAAACGCTCCCATTTTTGTCTTGACGTGGTAAAAACTTATCTGGTGAAATTTCAGCTATTTTGGGGGGGGGGGGGAACTAGCTGTTATAAATTTGAATTTGAATATATTTCCTTAATAAAACATTTCTTTAAAAATACAAAAATACTTTTGTGAAAATGTTTTGTCTAACTTAAAAATGTAAGTTTGTAAGAAAATAAACTTCTTTGATCACCAAACTAATGACGGTATAAAGTTTGTTCATACCTGAAGTGACGTTGTGAAAGCTACGTGAAAGAAACGAGTTTCCCTGATTAAAAATTATTAACCGTAACTTTACGTAACATGTCTTTACATTTTGTGATTATCAAAGCACAAGAAGATCGAATAATGCGAATAACGTTTTTGACAATATTTGTATTAACAGGTTTTATTTTTATTTTTTTTTGTTTGTACGCTGCATGCTTGTCGATTGCTTTATGGTACACGTTGGTTAGTTGATTGTGTTTGTGGGATTTGAGAGATGGAAAAGTGTTTTCTTAACAATACTAGTGCATCCAAAGGAACGAATTCTGATGGCAAATCCTTGGGTAAAAGTGGTGGAACGATTAGGGGTCCTCTTCTAGTTTGGCTGATCAAACTATGAAGATTAATGAAGATCTCTTGCAAAGTGTAGATGCGAATACTCGTGTGGTACATTTAGGTAATCCCACTAATGTAAGTACTCCTAGTAACGAGCTTATTGTTACTGATTGGACCGATGATGATGGAGATATTAATTTGACTACACGAGTGGACAAAAATGTGGTTGTACAACCCATGAAGAATACTAATGTCGAGAGTGGTGTTTCTCGACATGTTGATGTTAGTTATAATACTTGTAAGGGGGTGGACCAGCTGCTCAAATGGCGTAACAAGGTACCAATAATATTAGTATGAGTAATGTGATTCCTTCGTTGAATGTGCAGCCTACTGTTGAAGTTGCGCAAGTTAAACCAACGTCGTATGCTTCCCTCCTTATAATGAACCTATGAAAAAGAAAGTCAATTTTAGACCCTTGATCAATGAGGTTCGTGTGGATTACCATGATACGATGTTACCTAAGGCTGTTATGGAGAGTGTTTTATGCAGGTATGAGAATACTCCCGTTGGGTATTTCGTTGGTAAGACTATTGTATTTCAATTGTTCAAAACTATGTTACCAATACGTGAGGTAAGTTTGGCTTGAAAAAGCTTATGAAGAATGATATTGGTGTTTACCTTTTTAAGTTTGATTCGAATGAGGGTGTGGATCGTGTTCTTCAAAGTGGCCCTTAGTTAATCAGAAAGTCGCCTCTCATTCTTAACAAATGGAATTCGAAGGTGTCATTAACCAAAAATGAGATAACTAAGGTTCCGGTTTGGATTAAATTGCATAATGTTCCCTTAGTTGCGTATTCGGAAAACGGTTTGAGCTTAATTGCTACTCACGTAGGGAAACCTATTATGTTGGATGCATTCACAAGCTCAATGTATGTTGATTTGTAGGGACATATTAGTTTTGCTCGTGCTCTTGTTGAACTTAGTGCGGAGTCTGATTTGAAAAGCGTAGTTAGTATGGCTATTCCTAATTAGGATGAAGGTGGTTATACTACGAAAATCATTAGAGTTGAATATGAATTGACGCCTCCTCATTGTGATGTGTGTAAAGTTTTTTTGGCATGATCGTTACAAGTGTCCAAAATGTATTAAGGAGGCTGTTCGTAGTGACATTAATGTGGCAGCTAATGCTTCTACTACTTTGGAAAAGATTGATGATTGTTTCATTGAGGTAAGGAATCGTAAGGATAAAGAAAAGAAGGTTGGGGTTCAAATGCATTAGAAAAAGCAGTTTTGTGGTATTGATGTGGGTAAAGGGGCAAAATTTAGCCCTTCAAAACCCTAAGTAGCAGTATGTACCTATTTCGAAGAAACGAGATGTTCTTGATATAGCCATACTGATGATAATGGTATTCCTTGTGCAACAAGTGTTTCTCCTAACGATGGGGCTTATCTGGAGTTTGGTAGTAAGAAGAAAACGAAGGTGGCTGAAGAAGATATCAATGATGAGGTTCTTGATTGTCAAAACAATATGGCTAGTTTTTTTAGCATATGGTATACCTGCTATTCCTAGTTCTTCTAAGGGCGAAAATGGAGGTGGGGGAAGAAGAGTTTATTAGAAAGTTAGAGGGAGAGTTATGGAGACAACCCTTATGGTAGCACTAGTACTACTCCTATAGTTGAGAAAATTGGGAAGCTTGAAAAGCTGATTATTGAGAGGAAAGTTACTCTTGTGGATGATGATGGTAAACCTCTAAAAAAAGTTGATTTGAAAGAGAAGGAACAGGTTGCGGCTACTAAGCCTAGTATCTCTTCCTCTACGTGTAGTTCTTCAACCAAGGTGGGTAACCCATTCTCTAAGGTGGGTAATGTGGGTGTTTCTGATAGTGATGACGATGAAGTTCTAGAATATCCTGTAGCTGAGGGAACGAGAGGAGTCTTTTGGAGCAATGGAAAGATGATACATGTGACTACAATGATTAAGATGATGATTACTTTGATGATTGTGGTCTATTTGCGACCCAATTAAAGGTTGCTGCCATCCATGATATTAGACTTGGATATGTTGTTTTTCCTTTGGTTAGCTTAAAGGTTGATGTGTCTTAGTTTATGCTTGGTTTTGTATTGGTTTTCTAATTGTGTGTAGCTAGTTGGATCATTTATGGCATGTCATGAATAATTTAGTGGTTGTTCAAGCAGGTACTTGAGGTTAATGTGATATTTCAACAACATTTTATTGTACTTAAATATTTGTTTAGAGTAATATATTTTACCGGGTGAAGGCTCTTATTAAAAAAAAAGTTATCAAACCAACTGTTCTTTAAGACCATGAAGTTTAATCTATATGACTTCATTGATAGAAAAGGTAATGCAGTGTGGCAGCCTAATGTAGACACACTTTTTGCATCACAAGCTTCAAAAATGAACAAATATACAGAGGATTCTAACACTTCTTTTCTATGTGAGACTCTCCTTGACCACATTGTTAAAGCCTACTTGAACATTTTTTTTTTCTTCTATAAATACGACATCAAAAGTAGATTTTTTTTCTCCTATAAAAATCCTACATATTTGAAAAGTCGTGCGGTTCTTTTTGGAATCAATACCCGTAGTTCTGGACCGAACCGAACCGCGAACCGCAATTTGCAATATCTAAGAACCGAAAACCAGACCGCGGTTCTAAAATGCGGTTCGGGTTGAGTCAGTTCCCATCTGCAAAAAAGTACCCAATGACCCATGAATTTTGTGTCTCTCTGAGTACTTTTTTGTACGCCCTTTCGTACTTTTTGTACTTTTTTAGTTTGCTTAACTTGTACGCAAGTTACTTTGAAAAAACCTGGGTATCTAATATCTTTATGACCAACCAATATATATGCTAGTACCTCCTATTACCAGTGTACTATATACGTGGATACATCAACCTCGAAATATCATTATGTGCATGATGATCAACAGAGACGATATACGAAAGCTTTTGTATTTTTATTACCGATATCTAAGGTAGTTGTTAAGAAATTTAAATAGACAAATTAATCCTCACGTAGGCATAACGTTTTCTTGTATCATACTTATTTCAAATGAGTTGAGATCCATGAAGAATCCATCCATGCCAAAGAACCAATCAACAAATCCTAACCAGACAATTCAATTTGATCCAAAGGCTTAGATTAAATCTAATATTTACTCTTGAGGGGCAAAAAAGGCAATTACATAAACAAAAAAATATCCAATACGTTTCATTGTTCCCCCAAAAAAAATTAGGGCAAAACACACACACACACAACCCCAATCATCCTCCAATCCGCCACCTTCACCACCACCGCACCTTCACCACCGCACCTTCATCACCACCGCACCTTCACCGCCGCCGTCACCTTCACCACCGTACCTTCACCACCACCGCACCTGCACCACCGCACCTTCATCACCACCACATCTTCACACTTGTTAATGATTAGCTAATGATTTAGTTGATGTTCCAGTTGCGGTTGATGAACATCAAGTGGTGGATGATTGAAACAAGCTTATGGAAAAGATGTTGAATTTCCAGATGAAGAATAAAATGTAGCTGCTATTCAAGGTAAATGTAGCTGCTATTCAAGAATAAAATGTGAATCATATATGATTCTATATGAATCATATATGATTCAATGTGAATCATATATGATTCTGGTAGAATCATATATGATTCTTGGGAAATCATATATGATTCTAATGAAAATACTATATTTCAGCATCTGTGACGACACCAAGGCCGACTTTATACGCACGTGAAGAAACTCCCGGGGGATCTGCTAATTAAGAACCTGTTGTTGATGATATTTATATACATGTTGAAGAGAAATAGCACTTGAAGAAACATCTAAGAGAAAAAGGAAATGTGGATTCTGTGGTGAGAAGACTAACAAGCACACTAAGTCGACATGTCCAATGAATCCAAAGTATATTGCAAAACTTGCGAGAGTTGCTGCTGCACAAAAGAGTGGAACTGATGCAAGAGAACAAAGGACTAGAACTGATGCAGGTGAACAACAAACAAGAAATGTCACAGCTGAAAAAGCGACTAACGCTTCTTGAATAACAATTTCTTTAAATTTGTTTATTATTATTGCACTGTTGGAAAAGTGTTATGAGGATTTTAATTCAACTACGTTTAATTGAATACTTTTTGTTTGCTATTTCAGCAGATTTGACAAGTGATTCTGAATATATGTGATTCTGATATGATTCTCTGATATGATTCTGAATACATGTGATTCAAAATCATATATGATTCGAAAGAATCATATATGATTCACATAAAATCATATATGATTCTGAACATGAATAATTAATGAATAATATATGTTATTCCAATATGTGATTCTGAACATGAATATATGTGATTCTAATATATAATTCAATATAACAGAAACTATTTCAAAACTACAACAAATTTAAAACTATGTGATTCAAAATATCAAACTATTTTAGAACTACCCATCAGAAAATATGTACTACATAAACCATCAGTTTACTACCCATCAGAATGTATGCACTACATAAACCATCAGTTTACTACCCATCAGAATGTACGTACTACATAAACCATCAGTTTCCATCAGATTACCAAAAGATTACAATCAGTTTACCATATGCTACCATCTACTTATCATCTATCAACATCACTTGGTTTTTGCTGCATCAACCTCTTCAACTTAGCCAAATCAAACATCTTTTGCGAATGCATATTCAACTCATGCAAGAGAATCACCCCTCGTCCTCACCACCACCTTCATCATCAGACTTACACTCGTCCTCACCGCCACCTTCTTCATCAGACTCACCATCCTCATCATCATTGCCTTCTTCATTAGACTCACCATCGTCCTTATCGTCACTACCTTCTTCATCAGACCCATTCTCGTCCTCATCACTACCATATCTCATCAGTATATTGCTTCACATTGTTCATTGCCAAGACAATGTTGACAAGAGAGAGGAGTTCTTGTACTTGCTCTGTTTTCTTTTAAATGCAACAGTTTTTGATCGACCTGCATAAAAATTTTAAATGTTAATAACTATAAAATTATCTGATACAATCATATATGATTCTATCAGAATCATATATGATTTTTCTTTAATCATATATGATTCTATGAGAATCATATATGATTCTATGTGGATCATATATGATTCTAACAAAATACACTTATAATGAAAATCCTATACATCAGGCCAATCAAAGTGGTATCCAGTTATAACTAACCACTAAACTCAATCCCAATCAACTTATCTCACTCACAAATCAGCACTCACTTACAAGCACAACCAAACTTAGATTAGTAGATAAACACTCAGCATAAAGTAACAATTAGCACATTCCCAATAACAACATCCAACTGACTAAATAGGAAACTTGCAGACAGAATTAAGCTAAGCAAACAAGCTCAAATTAGAGAAACAAGCACATAAATAAGAAGCTAGTACTAGGATCTATTAATAGAAGCAAAAAGTAAAACAATAAACTACTCTAGAGAGGCTAATATGAAGCTATGAAAAGGCTCAAGTATCGCACTGTTGGTGGTGCTTGACGAGTATTAGGACGTCCTATAATTAAACTCCACAAAGAGCCGAGACCTTGATTCTACCAGAATCATGTATGATTCTACCATAGTCATGTATGATTCACATTTAATCATATATGATTCTATATGAATCATATATGATTCTAACAAAATACATCAGTACATCAGCAACAAAATACTATACATCAGTACATCAGTACAGTCACATGTATATTACAATCTATTCTCTAGCCCAACCTAACATCATTTACATATCCGCTATAACCTTATAGCATTAAGCATCATATCATGCCTCAATAATAACTACCTCAAAATACTACCTCAAGCTGATTAGACGAAAGTTTCAACGAAACAAGCATCTTCAACTTCCGAAATGCCTCGGGCAAAAATGGCAACTGCTTCTCACAAGCTATCAATGTGGGACAGATTCATTTTCCTTATCATCTTCACCCTCTTCAGACGGACCTTCCTTCTCATCTTCACCCTCTTCAGACCCACCTTCTTCAGACCCACCTTCTTCAGACTCACTAGACCCATCTTCATCTTCATCAGGCTCATCCTTCTTAGATGATTCCTTTGTTATCATCTCTTTAGGCTTAACAAAATGTTGGGGTTTAACAGAACGTTGGGGTTGAGGTTTGACAACTTTTGAATTCGGTTTATCAGAAGACGTAGCCTTCTTAGATGATTTCTTTAGGCTTACGTGCCACAGTTTTTGATCGACCTGCAAAAAAATTTTAAATGTTAATAACTATAAAATAATCTAATACAATCATATATGATTCTATCAGAATCATATATGATTTTCCTTTAATCATATATGATTCTATGAGAATCATACATGATTCTATGTGAATCATATATGATTCTAACAAAATACACTTATAGCAACATCCAACTGACTAAATAGGTAACTTGCAGACAGAATTAAGCTAAGCAAACAAGCTCAAATTAGAGAAACAAGCACAGAAATAAGAAGCTAGTACTAGTATCTATTAACTAAAGCAAAAAATAAAACAATAAGCTACTCTAGAGAGGCTAATATGAAGCTATGAAAAAGCTCAAGTATTCCACTGTTGGTGGTGCAGGGCAACCCACAGCCTAAGTAAGGGTTTTGCAAGCTAAAATTAAGCTAGCAAACCACAACCTTATGATTCAAAAACTATTTCAATCTATGCACAAGCAACCTAATGTGAGATAAAAATAACTTTTAATGATTTCCAAACACTATTGAGCTCAAAATTAGATCTGGTGTAAGACCATATAGAAATTGAATCAAATTTTTTTACCAAAAAGTGCCTGCATTAAGCATTAAAACGTCCAAACGTACTCATGTTTCTGAAAACTTAAATCGCCGAATTCAGAAATTAAAACGCAACACACATTTCTACCAAAACTAACTTCTAATTTACACTACCATTTTCATCCAAAACGCAACACACATTTCTACCAAAACTACCTACATTAAGCACCAAATGTACAACAAACTCCTTTCACTTAAACTAGACAATCGCTTCTAAGTATCATAAGTTCATAACATATCATTATCATGATCACGACATAAAACTAAACAGCTAAAAAAACTCACATTTCATGCATTTCATTATCTGGCCTGCAAATCTCCGTTACTCGCAAAACATTCAATTACTAATAAACTAAAAGTCTGAAATTTCCACATCAGATTGAGTAAATGCAAAACACCAAGCAGTTTGAGTCAAACTACCTAACCAAGTAACCACTTCAGCTTAAACCAGCTTTCAACTTAAACCAGCTTTAAACAAAACATATACAATCAAGCAAATATTTTAGACCCAAACTCACTAACATAGTAACATCCATAAAAAAAAACTCTATTGTTAGCACGACAATATAAATTCATCATCATAGCAATAACTTATAACTTACACATATATATACAAAACTAACAATATAAGCTTATTTAAAGGCTTATATTGCTAATATACACAAAACGTAAATAATCAACAAAATAAGCAATTTTACCCATTATTTCAACAACGGCGGCGGTTTATGGCGGTTAATGGCGGTTCACGACGGTCAACAACGGCGGATAACGGTTATTGAGAGAGATTGAGATTGATATATATGATTGAGAGATTGAGAGAGTGTGAGGGTTTGAAAGAAACTGTGATAGAGATTGTGATGGTTTGAGAGATTGTGAGGGTTTTGAGAGAGTTATTAGTAATGAGTGAATTGACCACGATGCCCTTACATTAATAAAAAAGGAAAAAGAAAAAAAAAAGGTTGGATTTATGTGCACCGTGGATGGTAAAAGGGATGGATGGATGAGATTAAATGTTGGGTTCTATGGTTAAATTGAGATCTACATGGAACTTTTGGCTATTTCAAATATAATACAGTAGTCAACTCCATGCTTGCATGTGATATGGTATGTTTAGGGGTGGAAACGATCCGAGCCGAGCCCGAGCTCGCCAGAGCTCGAGCTCGGCTCGTTTATATATATAAAGCTCGAGCTCGGGCTCGAGCTCGTTTCGAGCTTTATATTTTGAGCTCGAGCTCGGCTCGTGAAAATTTTCAGAAGCTCGAGCTCGACTAATTTATATAATGTGTTAAAGAAAACAAAGTTCGAATAGAGCTCGGCTCGTTAATTACATAAGGCTCGAGCTCGTTTACTACTTTTAAGCTCGTTTATACGTATAGACAATATATATACGTATATATTTCAAAAGCTCGTTTAGGCTCGCGAGCCTACTCGAGCTTTTTGTATAGAGCTCGGGCTCGAGCTCGATTATTAAATGAGCCCAAACTTAGTCTCGAGCTCGGGCTCGAGCTCGTTTAGGCTCGGCTCGTTCGAGCTTTTTACCGATCCGATCCCGAGCTTTTCACGAGCGGCTCGGCTCGTTTCCACCCCTAGGTATGTTATTAACCAAAAAAGAACCAAATTCGTAATTAATAAAATAATGTTGACTAAATTTGCGATTTTTGATAAGTTGGGACTAAATACGCAAATTCTTAAAAGTTTAGGGACCAGCAGTGTAATTTACTCTAAACTAAAATAAAGTACTCCGTAGATAATTACAGTAGAATAATACGGAGTAGATAAACAAGTTAAAACACAGAAAACCTTATACGAGAAGGAGAAGGAAGCTAAGTTAGTAGGGCTTTAAAAAGGGGTTTTCCTTCTGGTTCTTCATTCGAAAAAATCAAAACAAATAAAAATGTTTGAATTTTTAAAGTCTTATTATGATTATTATATCACTGGTGAATCGAAACAACAACAAAAGTCATTTGTTCTTCCATCTCCTANTAGTTAGTACTATTGAAGTTAATCGATTAAATTACAATGTTCCAATTTGTATTGCATTATTTGAATCCCCAGTTTTACTTATATAACTTTTCTTTAATTATATTTGAAGTTGTTATTTTTAATTTTGTTGTTTTAATGGATCAGGTGAAGGTGGTTTTGGTACGGGAAGAATAAGGCTTAACGGAGAACTAGAGCTGGCTATGGTGACAGATTTCGAACCCATAGCGGAGAACAAGAGTGTTACGTTTTATAGACCCGTGTCGATACCATATGGTTTCTTTGCCCTTGGCCACTACAATGAGCCCACCCGTAATAATCTTCGAGGTGCCTATGTTCTTGTTGCACGAGATAATACTAGTCGTGACTCTCCTCGTCCTGCTTTAAAGTTACCTCTGGATTACAACCTTATATGGATGTCTTTGAAGGAGAGAGTTTATGTATGGGAACCCTTACCCCCAGTAGGTTATCGAGCTTTAGGATTTGTAGTCACCATTTGTAGTAACGTTGGATATCATATCGAGCCTGATGTACAACTGGTTAGGTGTGTTCGAGAGGACCTTACTCTAGATGCTCAACACCTTGTTGCTACCAATAGTACTCTTACTACGCATTCTAAAGGTGTTTCTGTAAACCCGTCATTTTTTTTCTGTGGTATGGATATAAGTTGTGGTGATGTATTGAATCTTTGTTGCTTGAAGAATTCAAACCTTGGAGCAACTATGCCAAATTTGGAGCAAGTAAAGGCGTTAATCCATCATTACGGGCCCACCGTTTACTTCCATCCCGACGATGTTTACTTACCCTCCTCAGTGCCATGGTATTTTGAAAACTCCTATTCGGATGATTTTAAACACGGCTGTCTCGAAACGGCAGAGGTTTATGTTCTAGTTAGACCAGCTACAGGTGGTGCTTTTACCGACATAATTATGTTGATTTGTTTTCCATATGCTGGGCTGGACACGGTTACTCTCAAGCTATTCAACCTTAACATCGAGATGATCAATAAGAAGGCGGGCGAAGAAGTTGGCCATTGGGAGTACTTCGCCCTCCGGATAAGCAACTTCGACGGTCAGCTTTGGAGGGTGTACTTACCAGATCATAGTGGCAACAAATTAGTCGAAGCTACTTGTTTAGAGTTTATCGAGGGAAGCAATAAGCCGATTATTTATTCCTCCAAGTTCAGGCACGCGAGTTTTCCCAATGCTGGGACGTACATTCAAGGCCGGCTGACGAACTTTGGGATTGGGGTGAAGGACGAAGTTGCTAAAAGTGATATGTTTATTGACACAAGCAAAAAATATAAGATTGTTGTGGCAGAGTATCTTGGTGATGGTGCTGTGGTAGAGCCCGAATGGATGCGAGACGTGCGTCACCGATCGATGTGCGCCCTCCTCTCATAAATAAGTTGATTGATCATTTTAGAGTATGCATTATCTGATACATTTCAGATTTTCGGTTTAGGTTATTCTGATACATTTCAGATTTTCGGTTTAGGTTATTTATTTGTTTATTTATTTATTTCATGTTAGGTTTTTCGTACAGTTGATAGTTGTCATATCTATGAACCATGTCAATTTCATTTGGATATTTATTTATCTTGTGGGCAAATTACGTTAATAATGTTGGTTTGTTATTAGCCTTCAGTTTCCGAACTCAATAATAATATATTTTTCTTCTGTTTAATAGTATATAGGATTTTGATGTTGTATCTACCGTCAAACTTGGAAATTTGCATTATGTGCTTGAATGAATACGATATCAAATTAGTTTTAAGAAAGACTTGTATTGAAATACTTCTGATAGTATTATTTTCAGTGTTACCAACTTTATGTTAATCTTCTCTAAACTTTATATCATTTTGCAGAATATCCTTTTCTAACAATTGATGTATTTCAGGTTGATTCAGTGGACTTGTTTCCTCTACGAATTTACTGGAACTAGCCGAGACGTTCTTTTCAACTATCTTGTTCACAAGCACTCAATGGAGCTTACCGTTTGAGCCCAAGAAGCCAGAATGTCACACTTCGTATTTGGAAGTGATCCTGATGATAAAGTATCTCTGTGAAGATTGACCAAAGGCGTCCTGGCCTTACTCCATTTTTTTGAGAACCTTCCGATTTGGACTAGAAAAACAAGGTTTACCAGCCACTTTTTGGCGACCCTGGTACTGTTTTTGGAAGAATGGACTCCAATTTTTGGAGTAAACGTAATCCTAGATTCAGCTCTACTATACTCTTCTCAGATGGTTCAATATGGATCTGGTCCTCTTAGTCTTCTTTTCTGGGAGGTGTTAGTCATCTCTCTTACATGTCCATAGTCCATCCTGGAGTTCATTTTTATTGGTTCCAGAAATACCAAATGGTGGTCTAGATATGCTTCTTCATCCTTTTGGATTGCAAGGAGCATTTTGACCAACTATTTATTCTTCTCTTAACAAAGGATTTGTACGACAAAGGGGTAGGGACTTTAGAAGTGTAGTTTTCCCAATTGAGCATTTTATGAATCTTATTGTTGTCTGCAGAATGCAAGTTTTATGTGATTCTATTTTGGAGGCTAATATTAGAAACTCCTTTAATAAAAAGGTCGCTGATGAGCACTTTAGGTATGAATTTGATAACGGATTGCCCATCAAAATTGATTTTTCATCTTCCTTCATTTGGGCAAACTGAGTAAAACTTATACATGATCTTTTTTCGTCATGGAATAGTGATTAATGTCTTTTCATCCTTAAGTATACTTTTTGAGATTACATATATGCCCCTCCTTAATAGTGACTTTCCCTAATAATGACTTTTAGTGTCGTATTCGCTATTGTTACATAACATTAGGGAATTGTTACATAACATTAGGGTGGAGGGTGTGGTTAAGCATTTTCCCTCGTCACACCACCCGCATGTCAGCTTTTCCTCTCTCCAAACATTTTCTTTCAACCATTGCAGTACCTAGTGTTCTAAAAGGCGTCGCCAAGGCGTCCACGAAATGGACCTTGGCGGCGGCTCTAGACGTAGCGTGAGATAAGGCGAGAAAAAGTGTGAAAAAGCGCGCCTTTTGGTAAGGCGTTGCGCCATTTTTAAAAGCATTTAAAATACCATCAAACACAAATGCACACACAACACAACCAATAAAATAAATATTGTATCCCCAAAAGCAACTTTCTCTCTTATCTTCTCTTCTTTCATATTTTATTTTTTATTATTTAAAAATACCATCAAAACACAAATACACACAACACAACCAATAAAATAAATATTGTATCTCCAAAAGCAACTTTCTCTCTTTTGGAGTGTGTGGAGGCCAATTAAGTACACTCTCTCTTCTCCTTTATGTTTCACGACTCCATCGCAACTAAGGAAGAATTTTTTGTGAATTATCTTTTCCCGTGCATAAGGGTGTGGTTTTCCATAAAGGAATCTCTTTTCCTTCATTGTTTTCCCGCCCACACCCTCCGCACTTAAAAATAAATGTATAGCATTATTAATGCTAGTATTTCCAATTGTTCCATAACATTAAGAATACATGTATAGTATTATAAATACTAGTGTTCGCAATTGTTCCATAACATTAGGAATAAAACTATAGCATTACTAATACTACGGCTACAAATGGTAGGATCATGGAGAATGATATGTTCACCTACTCCAGCTACGTCTCTTAATTCTGATATTAAAGCTTTACTTAAATAATGGTAGGATCATGGAGAATAATATGTTCAACTACTGCAGCTACATCTCCTATTCCTATTTCTGAAATTAAAGCTTACTTAAATGGTGTAGATACTCTCGATATGTATTGCTCCACGTTTTTTATTTTATATTTATTGTTTTCTTTTTTGTAACCATTGTTTCCGACTTTTTGATCAACTAATTAACGGAGTGTGAATCAGCCGCCACACAGGATTCAACCCAGGTAAAGACCTCCCTTTTAAGGTGCACACAGTATAATCGATATTCAGTAGTTAATAGTTATAAATTCAGCATAACCCAAATTTTTATCATAAATAGTACTAAATTTAGTAAGGAAAAAAAGAGTTCAATTTATATCGGCCTAGGTTCAATTTGAGATATATATGCTTCCATGATTTCTTGTATGTTGGTAAGTGTTACGAACATTGATTCATGCAAAAAATATGTTATACAAGATGGTGCTAAAGACGAGCAGATTAGTAGGTGACATCGTCAAGTGGGAGGCGTCGAAAACAAAGTTTCTATGAGGTAGCACCTTTTTTATTGATGAACATATCTTATATGTACTACTTTCTTATCGACATATCTTGTTCGATGAACATCTTTTGATTGATGAAGAACTCTTTTTTGACAATATGTGCAAAGTAATGCTAAACACTACCACCAAGAAAACCACCACCACCACCACCACCAAGAAAAATACCTCCAACAAGAAAACTACCATCATAAACACCACCACCGTTGCCCCCGCCGTTGCCGCCGTTGCCCGCGACTGTGATGAAATCTGAAACAAGTGTTTTTTACCTGTTGGGGTCAAAATTTTGTGAACGTCAAGTTAAATAACGTGGTGCCCGCAATCCATCTTGCCCAAATGCGCAAGAAAACTGATGATGTGAGCGTATCCGACCAAAATATTGTGAGATTAACCGTAGCTGATTATTTTCGCGTTTTAAGAAGTTGCCTGAACTACTGTGTTTCCATCAATGGAGCCGTCAAAGACTTTAGTTCAAAGCTTGGTGATATTAGTAGCGGTTCCGCGTATATTCGTTAACATGCAATAAGTTCTATCGAAGCGGAACAAGTAATTCAAACCCGTGATGAATACAGATGTCAAACAAGTTTCTTGAAACGGGTTCAATTAGGTAAAAGGGCTTGTAATGTCATTTGTTTTATTTATCTACTCCTTTATATGCAGTGTAGTTGACGCGATTTCATCTCTAAACAACATCATCAAAACCATCATAAAAGCCCTTCCAATACCTGCCTTATTAGGCTCTCTTAGCTTATATCTTGAGGGTATCATTACTGATACAAAAGCGAAAATTTAGGTATTCAGTGCTATAAAAACCACCATGTTAGGATTATTGTTGGATCTTAGGCGATGCAAGATTAGTCATCATAAACCAGTTGGGGTTATCGATGCCATGAAATTGGATTTGTTTGAGACATTAGTTGAGGAATATGAGTGGTTTATAGGTTTATATTCACTTATTTCTATACTAGAAGAATATTATCAATCCAAAGATTACATCCTAGCAAAAGCTGAAGATGTGGCAAAACTCGATCAAGAAAAGCATTTTGTACATTTTTTGTTTGAGAATTGTTTGTAGAAAAACACTTTATAGGTTTAGAAATTTTTTTGCTGGGAAAATACAATTTGATCTTCAGAGAGTTCACTTTTGTACTGAATGGCGTTAAATCAATGGGTAAAAGTTTTGTTCCCTTTTGAAACATTTCTTCATTTTGATATTTTACAATTCACATATGTGTTTCACAGTTTCAACCCTTGTGTTATTGTGGAAGAAGGGAGCTACAGTGGCCTGACCACTGTTAGGTTTTCATGTTATAGCATAGGTTTATATATGTGCATGACGCATAAGCGGATTTCGTAAAACCCTAATCCAAGGGTAATAAACGAGATAAAACCTTTAGGGAATAAAAACAAGAGAATAACTCTTAAAACACAAGTTTATTAATAATCCAAAAGTGTATTATAATGAGCCCTATGTTTATAGCGAAGTAAAATTTGTAGAAAAAGTAACATAATGAAAGTAAAAACCGACTTAAACATAAAAAGGAAAATTCTAAAAGCGAAACCTTACAGCGTAACGGGAATAATCTCTTTATGGCATAAAGACTTAAAGTCTGGAATAAATCATATTCGAGAGCTCTACGGCGTAAAGAGAAAGAAAGTTTTATGTCGTAGAGTCCACAATTTTATACATCTCTTGATCTAGAATCTTGTCTCCATCAACCCCTTACTTGAAAAGAACTCGCCCTCGAGTTCTCAGTATCCCAATAAGTAGGCGAATGAACAATGTCTTCAAATTCGGTGGTCGTGTACCATTTGGATAAATAGCTATGTTCTTTCCACACCAATTAATCAAATAAAAATTCTTCTTGCCCCTATATATAACATCAACATCATGCTGTCACGACCTCCATGTTTACGTAAGGTACGTATTGAGGGTTTGGGGTGGTCAATCATTAGGTTTCCCATGTTCGGTAAGGACCCAGAATGTGACCGTAGTCACGAGTTGAGGTAGTGCTTGCGAGTCAACACCGGTGGTTTGTGTCAATTATCCGAGAGGATAATAGACTTGCCCAGGGTAGACCTGAGAAGTTTTGCTTCTGGTTGGCTTGGACCATTTTGAGAAAATGGTTTAGTGATGGTCCGTTTCGGGTGCTCAAAAGGATCAACGACAACACGTACAAAATCAATCTACCTAGTACGTATAACGCAGCAGCAATATTCAATGTGGCAGACTTATCCCCAAACGTGACCGATAGTGAAGACGGCGAAGATGAAGAGATTCCCGATGTCGAGCAAGATTCGAGGGCGAATCTTAGAAATGTGACTACGGTGCACGTAGCTATGAACCACAAGCAATGTAGAAAGATGATATGCCTAACGTGATGTGATCCTTTGGAGTGTGCATGATATCCATGTTTGAGATCATGGGTGGTTATTTTCAACTTATTAGGCTTCATATTCTATTTTTATATTTTGCCTTTATTTTTTGTTATATATAAAGCCATGCTTTTGTGAAAAGAACTAATCACTTTTGCTAATAAACGAGCGGGATTGCCCGCGCGTTGCTGCGGTGTTTCTTTGTTTTTGTAGTAAAGTTTTTTAACCTGCATTTTTTTAGCAAATTGAACCTGCATTTTAATAGCAGCTAAACACCAGCACTTTGCAAATCCACTTTGCAACTTTATAACATATTACCTATTTTTCCGTATATGTAAATAACAAATCACACATGTTTTGCGTAGGTGCATAGAGAGGAATTAAAACACAATTTCTACAGCAAGTGACATAAAAAAAAATGCCTCGACTCCATTTTAAAAAGTAATTAGCATAGGGCAGGCTTATAAACCTACTGATACAACACACTATGCGTGAAGGAAGTGTTAGTTAAGAACTTAAGATGGTACGCACATATATATTGTAGAGAAAACAGAGCAACGGGCTTTAATCCTCTTTATTGCAACAGCAGACACCGTTCACAGATCCATAAGTACCACCTCCTAACTGGTGTATCGTTTCCAAATCATTTTTTCTAATGGTCTACATACAACTATAAATGCAGATTAAATGCTATTGTAACTATCAAAGATCACCAACTATAGTAATAGTTTACTTGCCAGCTTTTGTTTATTCGATCTTTGAATTGCTTTTAGTGCCCGTATCAGAGGCCAAATATGAATCCTCAGGTACACCCTACAAAACAAAAAGAAATTTATTGATAACAAAGATTCAAGCACTTTAGGAAATAGTGTTTGGATCTGTTTACATAATTTTTGTTAATCCATCAATAATGGGTTTTAGGTCAGATATGAATAGGTAATGTAACTTTAGACAATATCAAAATAAGCAGGAAAATTACATGAAGTGGTGTTTTGAGTGGTTGCTGACCCTAAAAAAAGATAGGTATTCAGGATTGGTTATTCAAGTGTTTATGTGCTTTTATTTAAAGACAGGAAAGGGTTGATAAGAATGCTTTTATGCTAAAATTAATCTAAAATGAACACTTTTAAATAAGCAATTCTGCACAGCCGCTAATGTCATAACAGATCTAAAATCGTTCAAAAAGACAATTCTTTTATTTTACCATTCCATATAAGGTTAATTCTATAACTCTTTAAAAATTATTAATTCGCCATCCAAGATTGTCCAAATTTAACTTATAGAAAAATATTACCTCGCAAACCTGCCTTTGTATTCTTCCTTAACTTCTTCAGTATGATCGATTATCTGATCTTGTTAGACAGGCAACTTGTCGCAAGTTTTCTTCAATGCGATCATCTAACCTTGAAGTTTGAACTTTTGTGGCTTTTTAAAGATCCAGTAACTCAATCTCACCTTTCGTAGCTACAATTTTCTTGTGATGAGCTTTAAAAAGGTCCTTTTAAGCAACACATTCGGCCGCGAACGATGAAAAAGATGGTTTAGTGACATTCTCTCAAATCACGTACCAAAACCAGCAGCAGTAACAGCTTGCCTAAACTTATTATCTTTAACATCACCAATACCAAAACAAACACCCTTCACACTTGTAACCGTACTCCCTGCCCGTCCAGATCAACCTCAGCTCTAACTGCCTATTCAAAAACTTAGTCTGCAAGCTCGTACTGAATAGCAAAAACAACCCATTGACGTAAACACCACTTGTTACTTTCAACCTCCAGTTGACCAAAATTTTTGAAGCTGAGACTTATTGAGAATAGATCATGAGTTATTTTGTCTATTGTTTTCTGTGGCTTTTAATGCGTAGCCTAAAAGCAATAAACAAAAATTGATTTGTATGCCATGACAACTTTTGTACCCTTTCAAACAAAGCAAGATAACCGTAAAGGTTACATCTTCTTGCAACTTGAATTAATATACTTTCAGTATAAGCATTGCACAGCAGAAATTGTTGTTACATTGCATAACAAAAATAGCTTAATAAACATTTTGATAGTCTGACTGCTAATGTTTAAATTCCATAAAGCCAAACAGTCAAATTAAAAAAAAAATGCTAGATGGATATCAAGATCAAACAAATTGCAAAGATAATTTCGTCTATTATCGCGACTTGCGTTAACAAATTAATACATCAAGTGACACCTGTCTAAGGTACAAAATGCGTTCTTTACTATTTCCCGCAAAGCGTTCATTGTTCCTGGAACCCATTATCGATACCCCATCATGCTACTCAATATTTTTGTTCCATCTTATTTGTCAAGAAAATCACAGTTCCACCATGCACATTTATAAATATAAACAAACCATATAAAAAATAACAGGGACATCATACCTGTGGAAAACTAGAAGGGGGGGGGGGTTGAATAGTTTTACGTCTTTTTCGTTTTATAAAACTTTGCTTCTAAAGTATATATTGAGTTTATAAAAACTTTGTTTCTAAAGTATAGATTTGAGTTTGTTCACTATAGTTGTTTGAAAAATACTTGATTAAATTTTAGCGTTAGAAATAAAATATTATCAATTGCATGTATATCCTTTTAGGTTGGTTATGTGAAAATAGTTTTATGAATGGAACTTTAGTTTGATCTTTATGCGAAGTTGATCTATGCACAATTATAACTATATACAAAACGTAAGTAAGTAAACTAAGTAAAGAATGAGAGATGGAAAGATCAAACCGAGAAACAAAGGATTTATAGTGGTTCGGCTACAAGGACACCTTCCTTGCCCTATTCCACTCCCCGAGCACCAAACTCGAGGGTTTTCTTCACTAAGTCAATATGCTCCCTTATGGCGGAGAAAACCGTACACACCTTAGCTTACACCAATTTAATGACACAAAGCTAAATGTCGAGTTCTAATCGTAGCTAGAACCAATCTCACAACTTCAATCACACCACAACTTCTTCACACCTTTTCACGCCTTCTAGACTTCTTCACAACTCTTATTTCTTCACAACTTAATTTCTTCTATCTTTTCACAACTTCTATCTTGTCACTACTTCTCTACTTCTACTTCTTCAAGGCTTCTATTTCTTCACACCTTCAAGGCTTCAATGTCTCTACTACTTCAAGGCTTCTAAGTTTTCACTACTTCGAGGCTTCTATGTCTTCACCACTTCAAAGCTTCTACACTATGATACGACTTCTATTTCTTCACTACTAACCACTACTTCAATACCCTACTACTTCTTTACTTCTTGTACTTCTTACCACTAATCCTATGCACCTCGACTTCTTCACTTCCTCTACTACTTCACACATTCAACAAATCTAGATCCTATATCTAAATCTAACTAACCAATATACACACCTTATACACCAAAGAATAAATGATTTACAAGATGAAATAAATAAACAACTTAGATAGCAAGATGATACTAAGTTGTAATACTTCTAGTGTTGTAGGATAGAAGTATTCTTCTCTTTGAACTTGAGTGTTGAAGCTTGAATCACTTGGAAACAAAAGCTTATGATTATATGATCAAAGAATTGATTTAGAGAGATTTGGGCAGAAAGTTTTTGTGCAAAAAGATGAGAAAAATCTGTGGGAATGAACCGGTATTTATAGGCAAGGCTGGCGGGTCAAGAGCGTGGCCGGTCCCCTTAATTGAGGGGCCGGTCCCCTTAAAATTAAGGGGGCCGCCTAGTGAATTAAGGGGGCCGCCCCTTCTGAACGTTGCCCAGCTTTGTCTTTTTGTGGGAAAGGTTTTTCTGAAATATTTTTGCCATTTTTGGTTGAAAATTTGAATTCATATATTTATGGTTAATTAAACATTTTTATTTAATACCAAAAATGATTTTCTAAAAGATATAAAATGTTTGTGACATTTTATAAAAAATCTAGAGATTAAGAAAATGTTCCTTTGATCATATAATGCATTAGACTCTTTGTTTATTCATTCCTTAAGTGATTAGATGGTAAAAGTGAGCATTTACTACTAAATACTTGTTTACGTCATGATCCTTGGTTTGATGGGTTTTCATTTTGTGATTATCAAAACATAGAGATATCGAAAGATATGAATAACGTTTTTAGGCATTATTTATATTAACAATCTCCCCCTTTTTGATGATTACAAAACCTAAACTCATTAAATCCAAAAATTAATTTTTAGACAAGTATTTAGTGAGTTTATATTCACTTCTCCCCCTTTTTGTAGAATCAAAAAGGTTTAAGCCAATAAGTTAAGAGCTCCCCCTTGATGTGTGCTCCCTCTCGTTTGAGAGCACCAAGGGTTCGAGCTATGGAATACTTGCAAGAAAGATATTAGAAGCACAAGCATATATATATATATAACAAGGAAAAATAATAGCAACAATCATGGCAACAAAAGATTATAAAGAACACATAATAAAGCATTCATTAATAAGAGATAACTATGTCAAACACATAGTCATTGTTACATCATGCATAATACTAGAGTTCTAAATTAAGTAGAACATTCTAAATTGCCAAAAGAGAGCATCAACGAACTTGCTTGCATTCCAAAAGCTTGAGGTATTTTATTTTGAAAAATGAAAATTATAAGCGTATAGTATGCTTAAATTAGGGTTGTTAAGTGAAGGTTATGTTGTTGGCTCAATGGAGGTATGTTTTTGGTTGCATGGAGTTTTGAGGATTTGGTGGTGGAGAGCTTGAAGGTGGTGAGTTTGGAATGGAGTTTGTTGGTTGAGAGCTTGGATGTTGTTCAAGGGATGGTGTTGGTTGAGATCTAGTAAGAAGATACTCGATCCAAGTAAAGTGCTCATTCAATGCAATAGTTTGTTGTTGGAGAAAGATGCAACAAGGTCAATTGTTGACATGCTTCTAAATTTGATTTGGGTTGTGAGGTAAAGAGGGTGAGCTAGATAGAGGTGGATCCAAATTGCGTTGAGCAAGATGTAAGGCTAAAAGAGCACTAAGCTCATGTGCTTCCTTTAGTTCCTCAACGAACTTCAAGTGTTCAGAGGAGGGTGATGGGGGTGGAGTATGGTTGTTGTCTTGGGTGAAGGTTTGAACATGCAACATAGGAATGCCATGTGAAGTTGTAGGATGTGGTGGTGGCACTCTTGGTGGTGGAGACATGTTTGAGCTTGGGTAATCATGAAAGCATGATGAAGGTATGGATGAAAGGGATGCTTCATGAGTGGATGGTGTTTTTGTTGAATGAGCAACATGTGAAGTGTTGGCAATGAGGTTAGGATTGTTGTTTTGGGATTGTGCATGCTCATCATATGAAGGAGCATTGGTGGAAGCAATTATGGGTGATTGGTTATGTTTGTAAGATGGGTCATTTGTATGAGTATGTGGTTTAGGTGTTGGTTGGTTTGGAACAACATCACTTGAGTTTTGACAAGAGTCAATCTTTCTCCTCCAAACGGGTCTTACGGAGATCTTTGCAACTCTTGAGATCTTAGATCTTGGGTTGTTAGGAGATGACATGTTTGGTTGGATGAGCATTAATGATGGAGGATAAGTATTTATAGTGTAAGAAAAGTGTGGTTTAGGAAGGTAAATTTTGAGGGGCAGTTTAGGACAAAATGTGTTTGTGAATTTTGGGACGTATAGGGTGAAATGGGTCAAAAAGTGAAAAAGAAAAAAGTAATCACCGACCATCAGATGGCCGGTCCCCTTAAATAGGGGCCGGTCCCCTTAATAATTAAGGGGGCCGCCTTGTAATTTAAGGGGGCCGCCCATCTGGTGTTTCCCAGGTTACCAAAAATGGGTTTTTGGCAGAAAATTTTAGAGAAGGTTGTGTGTTTGGGTTTGGTTTCAAGCAAGTTCAACTCTTTGAGGCAATATAGGATATACTAGTCATGTATATAAAGCACATTATCCACAAAGATTAAGTAAACAAGCAATCTTTAATAAGCATGCAACCTACTCATCAAGCAAGCAAATTGTATAAGCTAAGAAGCAACAAATTATGCTAAGCATATAATTTGTTATATGAATATTAGGATTAATAAACTAGGTCATTAATTCTTAGTAGTGCCTATGTGACAATAAAAGGAGAGTTATGATTGTAAGGACATCAAGACTTGTTACAAACAAGATTCAAGTAGGCAAACCATGATTCTCTTGAAATGATTTGGTTTTCTTATAAGTGTTATATACACAAAAATATATGGTAATTGTGAGATTAACATTGATGGCTAAAGAAAACGTTTTTAGCATTATTCAACAATGCTTTGAAGTAGATTCATATGTGTATTTGAGTAAAGTAGATTTGGTTTTACTTCAAAATGTGTTATCAAAAGAGAAAAAGAGATTTTCCCAATCTTTGATTTTGATAAAAACAAAGTTGTGGTTACTCATAGTCAAATATGTTGTTTGGAAAAAATGAGACAGTTATTTAAAAGATTATTTTTCAAAATATGAGGTTTTATGCATGATATTAGATTTTTGATAACAAGAATCACTAATTATGGATTTATAAAGTATGTTTAAAGATCTCATATTCAAGAGAATCGGTTGAGCCTATTGTCACATATAACCATTTTGTATGTAAACTATAAGCATAGATAAGTAATTACATAATCTTATAGGCTTAATGCAATATTATTGAGAGGGATATAACCTATCATCTATATTTGCAAATTAACGCATACTTACTTATCTTATCATTGTAAAGAGCTTATCTTAATCCTGGGTTATATTATAACATATCTATTATTGCTACTAGATTGGTTATTTATCCTTGGTGATAAACTTTCTACTAGTGGTCATAGATGATTTCCATATTCAATAGTGAGTTCGAAAGTGAGCAATTAATATAATACCTAGAGGGTCACCTAAACTAAGTTCTAGTTAAGGGTGTAAATGAACCGGACGAACACGAACGGAGCCTTGTTCATGTTCGTTCATTTAATTTTAACCGGACAAATAAACGAACACGAACACTTAAACGGACGAATTTTCTTGTTCATGTTCTTTTATTAAGAAAATGACTTGTTCATGTTCGTTTATATTCGTTCATTAATACACTAAACGAACGCTAAACGGACATAAACGATCGAACATAAATGAACATAGACAAACAAACATAGACTTTATTAAATTATGCTTCCAATATTGTTTTATAAGTGTTGTTTTGTTTAAACGAACTAATTTTAAAATTATACAATTAAAAGATATAATATACGAATATAAATAAATAAATATACATAAACGAACGTTAACGAACGCATAATCGGACGTTCACGAACATAAATAAATGGACGTAACTTTTGTTCATGTTCGTTCATTTAACTAAACGATCGTAAAATATTGTTCATGTTTGTTCATTTAATAAATAAACGAACATAAACGAACTTTTTACCTAACGGTTCATGAAATGTTCAATGAACGTTCAGTTCGTTTACAGCCCTAATTCTAGTATATACTATATTAGCAATTTTAACTAATAATATATGAACAAGGCAACCTACATCCTTAAGCATATTTGATGGATCTAAACACACACCTTGTGTTGTTGATACTTTGAGTAATATTATTAAGCACGCGGAATTTACTTAACAACACTTAGAAGACAGTTTATATGATGTATTGTGAGTGAGTATAGTTGTATGTAACACAAAGCTCCAATATTATTAATGATAATAATACGAGTGATCAGGTTTGAGCCCAAGAAGCTGGAATGTCACACTTTGTATTTGGAAGTGATCCTGATGATAAAGTATCTCTGTGAAGATTGACCAAAGGAGTCCTGGCCTTACTCCGTTTTCTTGAGAACCTTCTGATTTGGACCAGAAAAGCAAGCTTAACCAGCCACTTTTTGGCGACCCTGGTACTGTTTTTGGAAGAAGGGACTCCAGTTTTTGGAGTAAACGTAATCCTAGATTCAGCTCTACTATACTTTTCTCAGATGGTTCAATATGGATCTGGTCCTCTCAGTTTTCTTTTCTGGGAGGTGTTAGTCATCTATTTTACATGTCCATCGTCCGTCCTGGAGTTCATTTTTATTGGTTTGAGAAATACCAAATGGCGGTCGACAAAGGGGTTTGAAAAAATACATGCATAATGTTGTTTCTTTTAAACCCTTTTTACGTTCAAAGAGGGCGTGTTTGATGAAATGTTTGAAAGTAATTTTAGTAACATGGCATGAATCTTTCAAACCCTTTAAAGCAAAGTTATTTTGTTTCTTGTAAGTTATTTTGTTTGTTTTTGGGTTTATGTTTTCAACAGTTGGTTCATTCACAGGTTTGTATGTCAATTGTAGCCATTTGAACATAAAGCTGTTGTTTTTTCCTTTTATTGTTAACTTGGTATTGTTAATACTGAGGTTGTTTACTAATCTATTGCTCCTTCAGTTAGGTTTATAATAATGTGGCTACAGTTAATCATTCGACATTTGCGTGACCAAGAGAAGTTTTTGAAATGCAAGGAAATCAAAATCGAGCAGTTGAAGGTTGTTTATTTCATATTTTCAGTATATTAATATCGTGAGTGAGGTTATTTATATAGAGTGTACTAATTTAGAATGTCATAGGGATTTATTAATTCTACTCGGTTTCACGCCGAAGATAAGATAAAGTACTATATCCATGCGGTTCAAATTTATTTTTCGAGTATGTACTATGTAATAATTTTTCAGGAAAGCAACTGGACAGGACGTGATGGGCTTCCTTCCGAATGTCTGCTGTACTTTAGACCTGCTGATGTTCCTAGACAGGTAATAGAGACATGGGTGGGCCGGGCAGGTTGGGTAGTGGGTACAAATGATAATTTCGTGTATTGTTGGATGTTATTTCGCTCATGTATCTACTCACTCATAGCATACCTTGCTACCACTTTCTCTTTACAGAGCTCCATGGTCATCTTCGAGAATTATGGGCTGCAAGATCTTTACGACATGGTCCAGTATTGTCAGGTCTACATTAAAGCTTACATTTGTAACTGATATATCAAAACCTATGCTATATCTCCCAAGTGCTAAGCCACTGCATGGTAGCTAATCCTTGATAAATATTAATAATAAAATACTATACAATCATGTATTTACGTTCAGTGAATGATAGTTAAAGCTGATATTGTAAGTCTCTTCTTTTCTACAAATTACAATGGTTAATTATAATGGGTACGGGTCAATGAGATTAAATGGGTCGAAAGTAACCCAAAGTGTATTTTAATGCATGAAGTATGTTAATCTCTTTATTAAAAATATTATATTATAATTGGTAATGATATAGCTTAGTGGATTAGATTACTCATAGAGAAGTCTTAATACGTACATAAAAGTGGTTGCTGTCTTGCGCCCTTGCTGGTGAAACCAACCTGACCGGTTACCTAACCCACCCGCGTTGCGACCTCTACTCCAGTCACAGATGAAAACTTATGGCCCAACTTTCTATTTTCTGGATTTGTTTCAGATCAGATATTACAGCTTTTTTTTATAAGGAGGCTTATGCGTCATGCCAAAACTAAGCCATACCTTTAGCCCCATCATTACGAGTAAGATAATATGGAAGAGTCTGTGATATCTTTAGTTGAAGCTCTTATAAGGCACCTGCGTATTTAGAGAGAGTTTATTGAGTTTCATTTCATTTAGGTAGAATATGATATATGATATACCTATATATGTAACAATAGTTGCCTATGTTTGCATACGTTGCCTCTTATTACTTGCATAAAATGATCGAAAGTTGTCTGCAGAATTGGTGCAAAAGTCTATTCACTTGCAAACTGTATTGAAAAGGTTGTGTAAGCTTTTTATAGATGAAAACCCAAAAGGGGTTAGTAGCTCCTGTTACATTTTAATATTCATTGAAATATGGATACTTTGTATTGAGCTCCTTCTTAAGTTAGAACGTATCAGCTCAAGGTTCTTTTAAGTGAACTGATTTTCGAATTTATGTTGATTGGCAAACCAGTCACAAGAATGATCAACTATTTAACTCATAGCAGCTTCATTACAAGGCTATTCACATACATGTGAATTGATTAGGCCGACCAAACTGGTCTAAACTTACTAAACAAGTGATCAACTCCTTCAAGTAATTAGTGTATGCCTCTTTTATGACTCTCCCTCTAATATTATTAATGGAGTTAGCATATCATTTTCATACCTATGCCATGTGCGGTTTCTTAAAGCTTGAACCTGGATCGTTATGTTTTTGGATGGTTGAGTAATGACACTTTCCGAATATTTTCAAATGTGTAATGCATGTCTAATGTGAAGCATCACTTATGAATATGCTATTTCACTTCTTAACGGAAATTTAGGTTGCTATAACCTGTATAGATGCATGTCCAAACACCACCTTATTTGTAATAACCAAATCATGTTTACAACCCTGTCGAAGGTTTCTTCAGTTTTGACGTGGGGCGGCTAACTGTTTGAAATGCAGATTAGATGATCGTCACAGGATTTTTGCTGGGTAAATGCCCTCCAAATTTCTAAGATGTTTGCTGTGACTTTGAAACTGTATTGGTGGCTAACTATGTGAGGTATTATGCAGCAGAAGCACATTATTTTTTATTGAACATAACAATTGTAGTTATATATTAATGTTGTTTTTCATTCTTCGCAGCAGTGAGATTATCGAATAAAATTCAGAAGCACAAAAGAGATAAACTTTGGCGGAAAAGAAGACGACACGTTGGGGAATACTTGCCGGGGTATTACCTATATTACAACTTCCTTTTAAAGCCAAGCTTCTCATGGTTATTACGGGTCTAAGAAGAACAAACATGCTAGATATCTGGTGTCTAATTTCTGTTAGGTGTTGGCCTGTTGGGGATGGTTCAGGTTACAATTTCAAGGACTTAACATGTAGATGTTATTTTACGATGATGTATTTACGTTCAGTGAACGATAATTAAAGCTACCACATTCTCTTTACAGAGCTCCATGGTCTTCTACGAGAAATCTGGGTTGCAAAATCTTTACGACATGGTCTGGTATTGTCAGGTCTACATAGAAACTTACTTTGTAACAGATACATCAAAACTTACACTATATCTCTCAAGTGCAGTCTATGAAGGAATGTCATCGAAGTGCTTTCTTCAACATTTTAGTATTTTCTTTCTTGTGGATTCTATATAATATTGTCAACGGTGAGTGAAACTTTTTATATATTCAAATCTACTGGACCAACATTTCAGCTCATCCCAACCTTTAACTTCGGATGGATTAATATCGAAGAAAAAAAAATGTGTGAAAGTGACGACAAGGGGATCAGAATTATATCCATTGACAAAGCAACAGACATGCTTGCATCTTCAAATTCAGGTGTTCAAATATTGTAACTGATAGTAATGTTATCTTTGTGTTATGCAGCAAATGAATGACGTGGCCTCAAACTTTAGGAGGATATTAACTTCGAGGTTAAGAAGACTTGTGCAACAAGAGAAACTTGAAAAGATGATTTTGTTATATGCTTCTTGTGCAACAAGAGAAACTTGAAAAGATGATTTTGTTATATGGTTTTGTCTAACAGTTGATGGGCCGCAAAGCATGCTGTGACACTCTTGAACTTTTATCTGGTGTATATACATCATATGATCAAAGGTAATTAGTACTGTACTGATTTTTTTGCATCAAATCTGAATACCAGATCACGATATTTATTCAAACCAGTAACGTTGCTTGACATGCGGCATGAACATGCTTCTGTTTATAGTGGTTTGATGTCTAATGGTTTTTTGCTTTGATGAGGATGCTACTTATATCCATAGGAGGTGATTGGCACACTCCTAAATCTTATTGGGACACTGCATAGTAAAGCAGGTTTTTTTTTTGCACACAGCGGAGTATCCCAATAAATTTTGAAAGTGTGCGAATCATTTCCCTTCAATTAGAATTTTAAAAAGTCAACTGTTTTTCCCTTAAAAAGGCGCTAGGCGCTAGTCGGGCGGTCGACCACCGCCTAGCGCCTAGGCGCCGCCTAGGCGGATTGAACTTTTCTATATAAAAAATTTAAAATTATGTATATTTGATCTAAAATCTGCATAATTTGTATATTTTTAATAATTTTATTAATGTTCTTGTTATTTTTAATTATATGTCTTTTGTATATATTGCAAAATTTACAAGAAAAATATATATTATCAGGGACAATATATATTTTTAATGGGCCAACATACCTTCAAATCTTCGATTATGTGTGTTTAAATATGATTGTTGTGTTTTTATCATGATGAATCGTTCCAATTATAGATCCAGAGGCGTATTTGGTCAGAGTGTGTGAAAAGAGGGGTTAATTGGGGTAAAAAAAAACCCTAATTTGAAGTTTTTATAAGTGTTGACTGATTTGACCTGCCTAGCCCGATTTGACCCGGCCTAGGCTGGATGTTGACCGCCTTTTGACCAAAACGCCTAATTCGACCGCCTAGCTTCAAATTGCCACGGTTAGTGACCGCTTAGCGCCTAGGCGGCCGCCTAGACCGCTTTTTACAACACTGACTATCCTATTGATGCATTTAAGGGTGGTTTAATTCATGTGGTATGGTTTTGTGTTCGCAATCTTATGACACACATGTTTATTGTTGTTGTTGTTGCTGCTGCCGTCCAAATTTCATTAAGCATGCTTAACAATTTAATGTTTTGACTATAAACTTTGTATTTGAATCTCTTTTGGTTTGTTTTCTTGAGCTATATTAAGTTGTAGCCATGCTCTATTTGTTAACATTAACCTTCAAAGTCAAAACATTACAGTAACCTTAAATGAATGTATCTTCGAGCTTTTAACTCCCATTCTATTGTAACTTGTAAATTTTCAAGATCTTAACTTTGTGCAATTTCATTCTTATATATAGTGTTTGGGTATCTGATTAATGAAGCTGGTGAGTTGTCATCCTTATTCCCAAGAACAAAAGGATCTTGAATCAAGAGTTGTGTTTTCAAAATTACATATATACCCTTCACAATATTGACTTTCTTTGTCCTAGATTTCACTTTCAGTGTCTCAAATAATGACTTTCAGGGTGCGTTTGGTTCGCAGTATGTTTTGAAGGAATTGTAATCTGTCAAAGGAATTGTAATTTGAATGAATTGTAATTCAAAGAGTTGGAATGTGTTGTAATTGTAATGTGTTGGAATTGTAATTGATGTATTCTGTCACTTTGTTTGGTTGAATCTCAACGTAATTGTAATTCAAAAAAGAAAATCAAAAAAAAGAAAAGAAAAAAAACTTAATAATAATAATAATAACAATAATAATAATAATAATAAATAAATAAATAAATAAAATAATAATAATAAATATTAACAATAAATAATAATACTAATAATAATATTATTAATATATTTATTTATTATTATTATTATTATTATTATTATCGTTATTATTATAGTAAAAATATTATTATTTTTATTAAAATAATAAAAATAATAATAAAATATTATTATTATTAAAATAGTAAAAATATTATTATTTTTATTAAAATAATAAAAATAATAATAAAATATTATTATTATTCTTATTAAAATAATAATAAGTATTAATATAATTATTATTGTAATTATTTTATAAATATAATAAAAATAATAAATATATTATTATATAAATATTATTATTTTAATATTTATATTAAAATTTGTTATTATTATTATTATTATTATTATTATTATTATTATTACTATTATTATATTATTATTATAATAAATATTTATTATTATTATTCTTATAATAATTATTATTATATGATTATTATTATATTATTATATAAATATTATTATAATAAATACTAATTATATATGAATATTATTATTACTAATAATAAATATTATTAATTTAATATTAAATATTTATTATAATAAATATTTATTATTATTATTATTATTATTATTATTATTATAATTATTATTATATGATTATTATTATATTAATATATTACTTTATTATTATTATATAAATATTATTATAATAAATATCAATTTTTATTATTATATAAATATTATTATTTTAATATTTATATAATAATAATAATAATAACAATAATAATAATAATTCTGAATTACAACGTAATTCAAAACTTTCCATCCAACATCCTATGTAATCTGAATTCCTTCCTTTGATGTAATTGTAATGGTTGAATTACAATTAGAACGCAAACCAAACAGCCTATGTAATGTAATCTGAATTACATTTCCCTCCATTCTGCGAAACAAACAGCCTACGTAATGTAATCAAATTACATTTACATCCAATTACGCCAGATTACGGCGAACCAAACGCCCCCTCAGTGTTGTATTCGCAATTGTTACATAACATTAGGAATAAATGTATGACATTACGAGGCAAGCAGAACCCGTGCTACGCACGGGCTGAGAATCTAATTGTTAATCGTGTATTCTTTCTGTATATTGGCGAGTGTATACTTAAGTATTGTTTGGTATGTTGTATGAAACGTTTTGACTTTCTTGTATAAAAATTTAAAAATGTTTGATGTTGTTTTGGTTTTGTGGTGCTGTATTTTATAAATGGGCTTTTGGTTATTAAGTTGTGATGGCTTTATTTCTTTTGGCCTATTACTTATTTGATGATAAAAAAATGGCTTTGTTTCTTTTGATCTATTACTTAGCCATACAATACTTGTTCATTAGATGGTTTTTGCATGGTAATATGTAGCACACGGGGTTCATCTAATTGGTCATAGTTTAATGTGTGTTAAATATTTTCTTTATTAAGTTTGTAAGTTAAAGTTTGTGTAATAATGTATATATAATAATGCCACATAAACTGTATAAAAATCGTTACAAACCTTTTTAGCTTCATCTCATTTTATTGTACAACTAATTTCATTGAAAATTAACATTGAAATTTAACTAATATTAATAAATTTAATCAATAAACTCAATTCTAAATAGCTAACCAAATGAATATTAATTAACACACTATTAATAATTCCTAAAACCTTTGGACTCCACTATTATGTCTTAAACTTAATTTTTTTAATTTACAAATGGGTTCGAGCAAAAATTATGTACTTTTTCTTTTATATTCATTATTCAAGTTGCATGCTTACATAAACTAATCACGCTAAAAAGTATCATTTAACCATTTAAATGTTGCTTTACATACATGCTCGTGCACATTTTCTTGAATCAATTCGCACATGTGAGCTACATCAATAGAAAACACACATAAATTACTTGTATATGAAAATGCATTAACATAATACATATATCTATATATATTGCATTAGGTTAAATCATCAATTATTCTTGCAACCTTTTCAACTTCATCTCAATCCATAACCGACTTTTAATTCTATACTAATTACTAAATATCATGTGATCAATTCCGGCAAGCCTTGCACTTCCATCTCGATGTTGTATATACTTCACATTAAATGCACCGGTTTTGTTTTTCGATAAAAGTTTGAACTTTTGCTTATGTTTAAAACTCAACTTTTTTATTTGATATTATAATTTACAAACGGCTTTAAGTCAAAATTATGTATTTTTTCCTTTCTATTCATTACTCAATGTGATATTTTTAATATGTCGTATTTTGCTATTATGGCAAACTCATTTAATGGGCGTAAATATTGGTTTCTCACTAATGATTCTACATATAGAAAAAGAAAACACTTTGCGATGCGCGGACCTTCTTCTTTTCAATAATAATTCAATTGCACACGATAAATTCATTCTAATATTTCTCAAAGAGCATTCGAAAGCAACTACTTACATAAACTAATCACGCTAAAAAGTATCATTTAACCATTTAAATGTTGCTTTACATACATGCTCGTGCACATTTTCTTGAATCAATTCGCACATGTGAGCTACATCAATAGAAAACGCACATAAATTACTTGTATATGAAAATGCATTAACATAATACATATATCTATATATATGCATATATATAACAATCACCTAAATATGTAAGAAACAAAGAAAATAGTTGGTATCCCTGTCTTTGGTTTCATTTATCTGAGCATGCATTATCTTGTGTGATTTTCATGGTATCTGCGTATGATAACTAAATTAAGAAAAAAGAAGACCGAGTTAATTACAAATATCTAAAAGACGTGTGAGTCATCTCCAAAATGTTGCAAAAGAGAATTTACATACCGTTACCAACAATTAAAGATCTAAAAGATGTATGAATCGTCTTCAAATGTACATACTAAATGTGATTTTGGCCGGTTTATATAGGCATGAATTAGGTTAAATCATTAATTATTCTTGCAACATTTCGCAACCCTTGCACTTCATCTAACCGACTTTTAATTCTATACTAAATGCCATGTGATCAATTCGGGCAAATCTTGCAATTCATCTCCTTTCATCCTTATATACTCCCTCCGTCCTAATTTATTTGTCCACTTTTGACTTTTTAAGTCTTTCTTTATCAACTTTGACCTTAAATTTTATTATTTTATGTTATATAATACTTGATAAAAATTATACCCAATGAAAATACATTTAAAACACAATTCATTCACATAATTTGCATCAAGTATCATATAACACATAAAGAAAATAGTTATGGTCAAAGTTGTAAAATAAAGACTTTAAAAGTCAAAAGTGGACAAATAAATTGGGACGGAGGGAGTAATTATTATGAGGCCGCATTGAATTCCGAGCATTAGCTATCTTGTACTCTATGCAATTTTGACGCCTCCACATTAAATTATAAGACTGAATCTTATAGTATTATAGATATTTGAAGAGACTCTTTGCAAGCGGTTACATTTAAAAGAGTCTCTTACATGTAATTTTTTAATATGGATAAGTTATAAGAATTATTTTTTGCCTGTTTATTTGGTATCTTTTTTATAGTGAGCTTTTATATATTTTTTTAAACTAAATTATAATATTATGATACTAAAAAGTATCATTTAACCATTTAAATGTTGCTTTACATACATGCTCGTGCACATTTTCTTGAATCAATTCGCACATGTGAGCTACATCAATAGAAAACACACATAAATTACTTGTATATGAAAATGCATTAACATAATACATATATCTATATATATTGCATTAGGTTAAATCATCAATTATTTTTGCAACATTTTCAACTTATCACCGACTTTTAATTTTATACTAATTACTAATATCATGTGATCAATTCCGGCAAACCTTACACTTCCATCTCGATGTTGTATATACTTCACATTAAATGCACCGGTTTTGTTTTTCGATAAAAGTTTGAACTTTTGCTTATGTTTAAAACTCAACTTTTTTATTTGATATTATAACTTACAAACGACTTTAAGTTAAAATTATGTATTTTTTCCTTTTTATTCGTTACTCAATGTGATATTTTTAATATGTCGTATTTTGCTATTATGACAAACTCATTTAATGGGCGTAAATATAGGCTTGTCACTAATGATTCTACATATAGAAAAAGAAAACACTTTGCGATGCGCGGACCTTATTCTTTTCAATAATAATTCAATTGTACACGATAAATTCATTCTAATATTTCTCAAAGAGCATTTGAAAGCAACTACTTACATAAACTAATCACGCTAATAAATATCATTTAACCATTTAAATGTTGCTTTACATACATGCTCGTGCACATTTTCTTGAATCAATTCGCACATGTGAGCTACATCAATAGAAAACGCAAATAAATTATTTGTATATGAAAATGCATTAACATAATACATATATCTATATATATGCTTATCTATAACAATCACCTAAATATGTAAGAAACAAAGAAAATAGTTGGTATCCCANAAACCAACGCCTTTTAGTTGTAAGAAAGCAATAAAAAGCGGAATGAGTCTACTTGGTTTAGTTGATCGATATGATTGGGCTACTTACATTGACAGTAAATTGCAAGAATGCACAGATCAGTCCAACTTCACTTTTAGTATACATTTTCGAATAAAAGGCCCATCAAGTACATAATAGTAGGAAGCCCTAATAATTATCATATTTACCACTCACATATACATGCGCCTCTCTTTTTTTCAGTCACACACAAACATCTTTCATCCAATATTATCAAACCGGATCTTGAGTAAAAGTTGTCAGTGCTTCATCTTCATTTGATATTCGTATAGCGTACACACCAAGTGCTTTTATTCTACCAATCAATTTCACCTTTTTTGTCTTGTTTAAATCGTCTTCAAGGTCTCAATAATGAGATCTCGGGTAAGATTTATTTTGTTATGTGATTTGTTTATCTTTGACCCGAAAGTGAGAAGGGATGATATAGTTGTGTATTGTTCATTTGAAAGAAGTTGAAACTTCTCACAGAGATGAGTGGGTTTTCAATTTGTACACATATGTAAATGTCGTAATATCTTTTGAAAACCTCACTGGGATCTTTTTCATGTTTCTTTATTTTTCGATCTGCTTTGGAGATGGGTTTGGTATTTGTTTCAGAATAACCTAGCAACTTCTTTTGATAATGATCTTTATGCTTATGAAGAGCGAAATACAACTTGGCGACACATCTTTCTTTTTCTCGATCAGCCATAAATCTTGGTTTTATAAAAGGGGTGGTTTAACGGCGGCAAGTCACCACTGCCGTCTTCTCGATCAGCCATAGATCGATTGTATTTGATGGTCGGGTTTCGTGTATCAAACTATGTATTTATACTACTCATTATATGATTATGAAAAGACTAATCGCTTTGTATTCTCTTTGGTTGCAAATGGAGGATGATTTATAACTTGCATATTAACCACTATTAACCACAGGACTGTTGGAATGCACGAAATTAATTTGGGGGAACACTAAAGGACTAAACAAATGTTCTTAACTCAAAATCCTCTATCATTATAACTCCACATTAAATTTAGGGACTCAATCTTATAGTATTATAGATAAATGTGATTTGTCGAATCAGTGTTTTGTTTGTTTCTCCAACTCGACAAATGTACCGGCTCTCACCTGAAACTTTCTTGGATCATGGCCTCAACATCTAACCCGTCTAAATCAAACCTCATTTCAACCAAATCATTTCTTTATAATCACCGATCCTTACAATTCACATCCCGATCTATCTATCGATGCCCTTTTCATCGCTTGCCGTTACGTTAATCGATTTCTCGGTTAGGGTTTCATTTTTTCATTGATTCGTTAATAGATCTGTTAGATCTATGATTTATTCTCGATTTAAGGCTTAAATTTTGTTTTTCCTAAATTCGATATTTAGAGTTTGTAATTCTTTTTGTTTAATTGATGGGTTAGTTGATTAGTATTGTAATTGAATTAGGTGCTTAGTGACTTGAATTAACAATCATGTCAATTTAAAAAAAGAAAAAGAAAGTAATAATTTAATTGGGGGATCTAGGGTTTGGTTTTCAGTCGGGGATTTTATCAAGGGTAAAATTGTATCTTGTGTTTATTTGCAAATTACAGAGATTGCCTACTTGTTTTTTATAAACATTAGGGATTATCATCTTAGTCTTAATAAATCGGCTTTAGGGAGCCTTAGAATTTATTATATGTCTATTTTCAAGGTTCCTGAAACGGTAATAAAGGTGCTCGAAAGTTTGCGTGCTTCATTTTTTTGGGGGGCTACTGAAGACAATAAGAAGCTTGCGTGGATTAACTGGTCGAATGATTTAGCTTCGTTTGAAAAAGGAGGTCTAGGAGTGGGAAGTCTTAAAGCTTTCCATTGTTCTCTTTTGTTAACATGGGGATGACGTTTGTTGAAGAACCGTGATGCGTTGTGGGTGAAAGTGATCAAATCGATTCATGGGGTCGAAGCGGGGATAGATAGAAATAGGTGTCAAACAAATGGTTTATGGGCTAGGATTGTTGGCTCGATAAATCATCTTCACACGAGTGGTCTTGTTCCTCTAAGTTCTATTCGATACAAGGTGGGGGACGAGTCTATGATTCGATTTTGGAAAGATATGTGGTTAGGAGATACTCCTCTTTATGATAGTTTTAACAGGCTGTTCCACTTGGAGAAAAACAAAGACTTCTTGGTTCGTGATCGCATTTCCAATGGGTCTTAGTTGTGGGATTGGCTTAGACCGATCAATGTTGGGTGATCGCAAGATGATTTCATCCGTCTCTTTAGAGGAGATCGGGTCTGTGGAGGTGGTTCAAAGTGGTGATGCTTGCATGTGGTCTCTTTCTCTCGATGAAGAGTTTTGGTGAGTAATGCGAGACACCATATCGACGACTGCATGCTTCCTTCTAGGTCTCCATGTACTGGTGCAAGATTATTTCGAGGAAGGTTAATGTTTTTATTTGGTGTTTATTTTTGGACAAGTTGCCCCAAGTTCCCTCGGGGATTAGATATTCAATCGATTATGTGTCCGATTTGTAACGAGCAAGTGGAGTTTATCGATCATGTATTCTTCTCTTGTGACACGGCTTGGAATGTTTGGAGGCATATTCGTTTATGGAGTGGCTCGAAGATCTCGGTTTTGAACTCTCTTAGGGATTGGGATAATTGGATTGTGTCTTGGCACGTTTCAAAGGAGTCTAAAGATCGTGCGTATGTCATTTTCTATAGTTGTTCATTATTATACCTACCTCTTCGGCTCTTTATTTTATTGAAGAGGACAAGATTTTGCTAAATCTCTTTTTCTTGTTGTGAGCATAACAAAACTTAATAGCACGCCATTTTATTGACATACATGTTTATAATAAATAATCAATGTTGCAAAACTCGCTAGGCGTAGGCGGGGCGATCGACCACCTTCGAGGCGGAATTCGCCTAGGCGCCGCCTAGGCGGATTGGAATTTTTTATATAAAAAAATTAAAATTATATATATTTGGTATAAAATATGCATAATTTATATATATTTTTAGTAATTTTATTAATGTTTTCATTATTTTTAATTATATATCTTTTATATATGTTGTAAAATTTACATTATGTGTGATTTTTATTAAGTTTTGGGCTTAAAGTCTACTTCAAGATTTTATTGGGCCTATGGGCATAAAAAAACCACTAATAATATATTAGGGTTACACTAGCTAATAATTTAATACTCCGCCCCTCTCATCTCTCTTCCCCTCTTGTCTCCCTTCTCCCTCTTTTCTCTGCTCCATTTCAAGAAAACAACCAAGCTTAAATTAAAACAAAATCAACAAAATCAAAACCCCAAAAATGTGTTACAATCTGTGTTAATTGGAAGTTGCGGGAAAAAAAGCGTGGATATGAAGAAAAAAACCCAAAATCTGAAGTTAAACCGTCGTTGATCGGCGTTGACCGACCAGCCGCCTAGGCCGATTTGGCCCGCCTAGGCGGTTCGTTGACCGCCTTTTGACCAAAACGCCTAACTTGGCCGATTTGCTGCAAATCGCGGCAATGGGTGGCCGACTAGCGCCTAGGCGGCCGCCTAGGCCGCTTTTTACAACACTGGTGCACGGTGACCTATGGCATGGGACAAGTTATCATGCCAAAGTGATGCCTATGGTGCTCGCCACCTATGATCACTCACTACAGGCGATAATATGATTTGGAAAACAAACGTTATGTGCTTATTTCTTTCTAAGTGTAAAAGTGGATTGGGGTTTTTGGTTGTGTGTTACAAAAATGTTATTAGGGGGTGTTTATATTGTCATAAGAATGTGAAGGATCAAAGCTGACGTAGCGACACTTATAACTTGCGCCTATAACTCAGTGCACCTACCACGCTTAGTAGCACATACCGATCTTGAATTTTAAACTGGTAAATTTAGAACAACGCAATTTTATAGATGTATCATACAAATGTTTCCCGGTTACGAATATCACATTTATTTAAACTTTTGTTAAATATAATTGGTGTAAGCATACACAATAGTTGCTCCGCGACAGGATCCCTCGTGGTCAACATTGACCGGACGTACCGACACATCAGTCTCGCTGTAGCGGAGCTAGTGTAAAGGTATGTTTGGCGAAATGGGTTGGGGCAGGGGCAGGGGCTGGGGCTGAGGCTTTTATTATAAGCCGAAGTTGAAATTTGTATTTTTGTAAACTTGTTTGGCAAATGGGCTTAAACTCAGGCTTATTATTGCAAAATTACTAAAAATGACATAAATAAATGAGTTTTTGTAATGTTAAATATTTTTGTGGGTAAATAAGTAATTTATTGTTCAAAAGCCTCGGTCTTAAGTTTTTAGCCTCTTTTATGGGGCTCAAGTTTTTATCCCCTTTTAGAGTCTTATGATTTCATAAGCAAGCATGACAAACGAGACTTATTTTATAAACCGATTTATTTTAAAAGCCTAAACCCCTATAAGCCCCTCTCCCAAACACACCCTAAACGTAACACAAATAATCTCTCTTGTTTTCATATTTATGTCTAAATACTATCAAATGATAAGCATAGATTATTATGAGATAAAATTTAAGAGAATGTTATGAAAAAATATTGTTATCTGGCATTAAGAAATCAACAATGATTATTGTCTCACAATAACTATCGCGAGTGTTTCATAATTGCTATGCTTCAAAACTAAACCTGTGCAAAAAATAATGTTAGTTGTAAAATAGTGATGGATTTGTTAATAAGATGTAAATAATATATATGTATGATGATATTTTAAACTCAAAACATATCATGCTGAGATTCGCGAAGAGCAGCACCTTACGATGTTCATGACTAATCATATCCTGATAGCCCTCTAGATACTTTATTGAACTTTGTAACTAGTGGCCTCCCGTACACTAAAGCCTTTTCCCAGTGCATGGAGCCCCAACGAGGAAGGTGTTAGTGGTTTATGGTCCAAACCTATACTGACAAGTTTACTTCTTTCTCAGACCATGTATGATAAGCTATGGGATTGCACTTGGTCGGTTTAGGTGGCATCTCCATTGTGTGTGAACATTGGTATGAGTGTCGTTTTAAAAACTGGTTTTTTAGTTGAGCAGACAAGCTTGCGGTTTGTGATGCAATTTAATTTTTTTATACAAAATAGGCTTCCGATGACTTAACCGGTTTCCAATCTAACCGGCTGATTAAACGGTCAACCTGATTTTAAAAGTTGTAACATTGTCGTGAAAGCTAAGATTGTTTGGTGCAGATTATTCAACGAAATTATAATTGTGCGTGTGATGAATATGTTAGTACTATTTAGGGTTGAGCATCGGTCTAAAATCGAACCGAACAGACTAAAATAGAACCGAACCGAAACAAAAAACTATTAGTGTATAGAACTGAAACCGAACTAAATATGCTCAGTTCGCTTTGGTTCGGTATATATGATTTTAGGTGTGTTTTTCTTGATTTTGGGTTGAATCAAAATTAAAAACAGTTAATATATAGAACCGAAACTGAACCGAATATAGTCGGTTCGATTCGGTTCAGCTCGATTTTCAGGTTCAATTCGATTTCCGGTCCAATATGCTCAGTTATTTACACGGCTAAGTAACACAATAAAGTAAAGTCGATCTCGTTGCACAATATGTCGATACCTCCAACAAAATGTTCAATTTTTAAGTAACTTCCATTTGATAATAATATCACTTCGCATTCCGTGCTCAATACGTGGGCGTCTATAGGGGCCTAGTCACCACTTTTTCAAAGCATCAATCATGTACGTGTCGCCCCCACCATTACCATTACCACCCTGAATTACCCATACCCGTTTCAAAACGGCTCACTTTATTGTCCTTTTCCGCCCACCGAAATACTAAATTCCATTAACCTAACCAACTTAAACCGAAACTAATTTTCATTTTATTATTTAAATAAAAATAATTTAACAATTTTTTTCCTCCCCCTATAAATACGTTACATGACTAAAGCTATGTTTGCCAATTTACACAACCAAACAACTTTCTTCTCTCATATTCTTCTTCTCAAATCTTCTTGAGTTCAATTCAATGGCTTACACTACTAGAAGAAATAACGGGCCGGTGCTCCGGTCCAACGCACCAGCAACATCCCATAGATCATCTTTCGCTTCAGTGACATCCGCCACGTCATCCAACACCTTCTTCAACACCAGATCCGTTACAACGTCATCTTCCTCGCCATCATCTTCATCATCCGTACGTTTCTCATTCGATAACAACAGATCCATATCTCCAAGCAGATCTATATCATCAATTCCCGTAGCCAAACAGCTGGAGACACCTAAGAGAACATGTATGTGTTCGCCTACTTCACATCCTGGTTCATTCAGATGCAGCTTACACAAGAAACAACAAACCAATAGTAGTAGTGGCACTACTAATAGCAGTATTGTTAATTCCAATTCTCAAACAGCGTCGTATCCGTCGAGTCGGTTAAACGCGAGACGCTCCGCGATGACTAACTCGTTGGTACGTATCGGGACAGTTGAAGGTGGGGATCTGGTGAAGCGAGCTTTGGCGGCGTTGATTAGGCCGTCGTCGCATCAGCAGAGACGGAGAGGCTCGTTTCAAGCGAGGCCTAGCCGGTTGTCTGTCATGTCAAAAGATGAAGATGTTTTTGCTTAGATGATGTGTTTATTCGTTTGTTAGTTGTTCCAACAGGTTATGCCAGAAATCGAAGAGGTCTGGATGATAATGATGATGATGAGCAGATTATTTTGAAGAGTTTTATATGACGATAACCTGTTTTTTATCTGTGTAAATATATAGATGATGAAGATATATAATATCAAGCTTAAGCACCTTTTGATTTCATTTTTTTCTTAAATTTTTTTTGAACGGCAATTTTTTTCACGCCTTATACCGTCTTGTTTACTGTTGCACTGAACAAACAAAAAACTAAAAAAAAAGGTTCATTAACAAATTTTGGTCATTCCATTCTATACAATACAAGTCCGTCAAGTCTGTGTTAAGGTTATGTGTTTTCCGTTAACGTCGTTCGTGTCGTATTACGTTCGCCGTTACGTCGTGTGTTAGGGTTTCTATTTTTATTATATTATTTTGTGAAGGTTGTATTTTATTTATTTATTTATTTTATTTATTTTTGACTTAGCAAGCAAGGTTGTATTATTGATGTTTTTGTTTTATTTGATTTTTGCAGGTACGTAATTATGGAAAGACAGGCTGGAAAATGAGTGAATACGGTGTTTATTGGTGTGCGGTTTATGACTTTGATTTTTGGACCATCTTTGACTTGGTTTTATGCCTTTGCTATATTGAAGGAATTATTTATGGACTTAATTATTCGACGCGAAATCCAAAAGAAATAAAAGATTTACTGGTTCGAGTTTCGGTTCATGCTCACTCAAGTTGATGCCATGTTGGGCCAAGAGAGTTGCGGGAGCGTATCTTGATTTGCTTTGCCTATGCTATTTTGGAGGAATTATTTATTTATGGACCTAATTATTGGAAGTGAAATTATGAAAAAGAACCGAGTTTTTGGTGGTCGTAACGAAAAGGTAAATCGTGCAATAACATGATTAACTTCAAAGGAGGATGGCATTTGAACATATGACTTCACTTTGTGCTACATAGTCTCGAAACATTGGACTACCATTGCCTGAACATTGAAACCTTCTAATAATAGACTATATTATTTGTGAAGGGAATCAAATCTTGAGATGGTATTGGTGAACAACTTTTGGAGTGTACTAGTTAAGAATTCAGTTTGGTGAGTGGTAGCTAGCTGTTTCGAAGAAGAATAAGAATCATCGAATTTTAGTGTGGGGTGACATAATATCTATCATGGAATCTGATTTGAGTCATGGAAATGTTGTGAGGAGGTGATGAGTTTGTGGCTTGCATTATGTGTGCTCTAAGGCTAGTGACAGTGGCTACCTATATTGCATCATCTTTCCGGCTGCCATCTCAGCTTTCTCTCTCCTTAACCCATATTCACCTCTCTCATTACAGTGGCAACCCATATTGGAATGTGGGAATATTTATTGCAAAATGTGTGTTCAAATCGGTTGGAAATTCAACCGATTCATGGTTTTCAATTGCCGACAACCGATTTCCAAATACTTCCCACATTGGCTCAACCGATTTGGCATATGGGTCGAACGATTCCCACGAACATGTTGATAGAAGGATTTAACATGGCCTAACGTGGAGTATTTGATTACATGGGATACCAGGATTTAGCATGTTTCTATTTAGCATGATTGATCGAGCTGTAAAGTCAGAGGCGGTCAGGCGGAGCCAGTGGTCGAGTAGACAAATTTTGATAATTTTTAAAAATTACACTACAAAGCAGTTCGTTATAGGGACAACTTGTATTAATAACCAAGTATTTTAAAAGATTTACGGAATAAGTTTTTTTTCACTAAAATGACACACGTCTTCCCTACTTCCTTCTATTTCCGTCTAACGCATACTCGTGCATACTCCCTCCGTCTCAATTTATTTGTCTACTTTTGACTTTTGAAGTCTTTCTTTTACGACTTTGACCTTAAATATTTTCTTTTGTATTATTTAATACTTGATGCAAAATATATGAATGGATTAAGTTTTAATGTATTTTCATTAGGTATAAGTTTCATCAAGTATTGTATAACACAAACAACAAAATTTAAGGTCAAAGTTAAAAAAGAAATACTTCAAAAGTCAAAAGTGGACAAATAAATTGGGACGAAGGGAGTATAATATTGGACCGTCTTTACTCAAGCTGAAACTCATTTAAGTAAAGAATATCAAAATGGGATTTTGCTTCGGGTTATAATTTCCAATTATGGATCTAGTACAGGGACGGAACCAGGGGGTTTTCGCGGGGTTTCGGGACACCAATGGATTTTTCGAGGTAGTGATAATTTTTGAAAAAACAACAATTTTTCTAAATACATCTTAAATGCACTCGGTACATCGAAATGTGTTTCTAGTGTTTTCGTTACTATGCTTACAAAATTTTATGCTCCCGATCATATTTGATCCTGGTTCCGTCTCTGATCTAGTATTAAACCATATGAATCGCTATCGAGTTATACTACTAGACTTTCTGTAACCATCGTCTAAAATTTAGTTATCACTCAACTCTATGTCGACGCACATTGTGATACTCTCTTTCACTCGCTCCGAGTCTTCACTCACAATTTACTATATTTCTATCTTTATACGCCCAACACCGACATAATTACAAAAACATAACCTTCACGACATCGTCACCTCGAACATTTTGGCCCTCTCGGCTCGCCGATCCTAAATGTGCTAGAGAAAGTGCGTTTAAGTTAGCTAAGCAAACCATTTTGGTACATT
>LBNU01017524.1:11324-36461 GCA_014162995.1 Artemisia annua
TTGCTTATCAGCAGCAGCACCTTGTTCTTTGTCAGCATCTGTAGGACTGTTATTGACACCATGAACTATGAACTGTATATTTTCATCTTCTGAATGAACAACTTGATTCTCCTCCCTAACAGGTACATAGTTCATCGAAGGAGTCAAAAATTCCCAGACTTCTAGTCTTTTGAATTGGTCGAATTCCTCTTGCATAGACTCAATCCAATTATCATGTGTCATTGCTTCCTTGATGCTTTTTGGTTCGGCATGAGAAACGGTGAGTGCATACATGCAGTGTTCGGCATCGGAGTGAAGTTTCTGTCGAGTCATCACTGGAGCTTGGGGATGACCAATAATGTTGACAATTGGGTGATCACGTGTCCAATGATGTGTTGAAGGGTGAGGGTTATGGAACTGCTGCACATTAGTCGATTCCAAGTCCCGTGTTGACGACTCTGGAATATCGGAAAGGTTGGGAGTCTGTGCAAACGGATTAAAGAATGCATTGGGATCGTAATTTGCAGGTTCGGGTACTTCTTGTAGATTCAGATCTTCAGGTGCATTATATGAGTTGGAGTCTGTCTGTTCATCTACTGTTGGTGAATCTGTTGGAGCTGCATCAGTATCTACAGTGGTAGTAGTAACGGGTGTATCAGGCACTGGAATAGTGGCAGATTGAGCAGCGGAATCGGTGGATACATTTTGTGCACGATTCTCAAAAGAGTCATCAAACAGTGGAGTGAACAACGTTTCCAATTCTTGACGGGTTAAAGGTAAAGGTGCGTCTGAACGATCTGGGAAATTTAAACGGTTAAGTTCGGGTCCTAAGCTGTTGCGCTCAGAAGCCATCATGTATGTATGGAAGTTAAAGGAAATCATTGAGTCAAAGTATAAGAAATCATTAAATATGGAATTAAATAATTGCTCAAAACACGCAGTAGTGGGACTAATCCTAAAAAGACCAGGGGCTAAAACTTTTGGTTTTTCGACAACTGCTTTTCCTATATCAGCACATTTTTCATTTTCATTACATTTGGATAAGGGTGATGAAGTGACTGGTTTTGACAAATCCTTTTTCTCATCATCTTTTGGAACAAATTGAGAAATTGACATTTTTGGTTGAACAACCGCTTTTGGAATATGTTCTTTGTCCAAAGTCGATAGTTTTGAAAACTTAGTGTCCTTTTCTTTTCCTTTTTGACATTCTAACTGAGCCCTCAAAAGATCATTTTGCTCTTGCAACTTCTCGAAATCACGCTCATACGACAATTTGTCATACTTGCATTCTTCCTTTTTTCGATCAAGTTGTTTAAAATATGACACGTTTTCTTTTTCAAGTTTAATAAGAGCATTTTCATATTTTGAAACAATTTTGGAGGTCTCAGCTCGAAGTCGTTCGCCATCTTCAACAGAATATATTTGCAATATGAGAGACATAATATCAGTAGACATCACAGCTTCGAAGAGAGAGTCATTTAACTTTTCCAAAACACTTATTTTCTCAAAAGATTCATTTGCCTCCTTTACTAGGGATTTGTGATCCGTAACAAAGTCAGCAGTTTCTTTCAAAAATGCTTGTTCAAAATGAATCACTCTTGCATTCACAGCAGTGAGTTGTGGAGCAATATCACTTTCAAGAATCTTTTTTACTTGTAAATAGACCGTTGAGTTCCAATTTTTCTCATTTGTGTTCGTTTTAGATTCTAAAGTCCTCTGAAGTGTTCCAACTCTAGTTTTGAGATCATCAAGATGTCCCCTTGCAGCACTTGTGTTAAAAGTGTTGTTTGAAGACATCTGTTCAATATTTGAAAGAGATTTGGAAACAACTGCAGGTTTTAAAAGCATTTGCTTGAAAGTGAATTTTTAGGAAACAGTTTGTGTTTGTTTTTGAGGGACAAAAGTTATTCCATTGATTTTGTTCCATTTCTCATAATCAATTGGTTTTAAATTAGGATTCTTTTGTTTCATTTTATGTTGACTCTCCTCCGCAAGTTGTATAGTGTCATCAGAATGACACACATATGGAGGATCATGTTTCTCATAAATCACTTTACCATTATACAAAGAATTCTGTGCTTCCTGAGCTTTCTTGAGATAACAAGGAGTTTTGTTCCCTAGAGCCATTTTGTGTTTTGTGTGGTAAATCGGATCAGTCTGATTCGTAATCATATGAATTGTTTGAGCTGATTGACCCTTTTTAACCAACAAATCTTCAAGTTTAGCAATCTTATGTTCCGACTCTATGAGTTCTTCCAAAAGTTTATCTTCTTTCTTTGCAAAGTCTTTTTTCAACTCATCCCGTTCTTTTTCAAGATTGGCGTAAGCTGATTTTTGTTTTGAAAGTTGGTTTGTTAAATCAGAAATCTCTTGTTTTAAAGATTTAATTGTTTTCATTGAAGTGACTTCAAGAGTATCATATTTGCTTTGCAATTCTCTATCTTTAACAAGTATTTTCTTATAACCAATTTCAAATTCAGACTCGCGTTTTTTATCATTTAGAAAACTTTTTTCTTTGGCCTTGTATCTCTCAAGCTCAGTGGTCAATATCTCATTCGCGGCCTTAACATCGCGATTGACCTTTTTCACTTTTTCAACTTCGATAGTGCAATTATTCAATAATGTTGCAAATAAAGCACGTGTTTCCTCATCAGTCTCAGCATGCTGTGAAACTGAGCCTCCAGTATGATTCATATCGGGAGTTGTCGAATCAATATTGCTACTATTCGGCGTATCCTGATATGTATCATAAATAGGTTCTTGTGTCTCATAATGCTATTCCTCATGAAAACACATATCAAATATATCATTATTGTTGTCAAGATCGAAGTTATGTAACTCAGAAAGTGCATTGGCATCATAAACAGGAGGTGTCTCAGAATCTGTATCATACTTAGCATCCTGAAGATTAGCCATAAATATGCAGTTTGCATTCACTTCCTCTCTGTCCTCCATGTCATCCATCAGTGCTATGAAATCATGCTCCTCGGCGTTCAACTCGAATCCTGCCTCTTCCTTTTGTATTAGCATCAATGCTTTCTGCAGGTATTGTGAAGTCTTCCTTTGAGGCTTAGTAGGATAGTTCCTTGCCATATGACCGACACCTTGGCAATTGAAACACTTAATTATATTCTGCTGATTCCCATTCACATTTCCATAATTCCCACCAACTTGTGCTGCAACATTTCCATTCTGATTACCCTGATTCCCAACATTGCCAAACTGATTACCCTGAATACCAACATTCTGACCCCTCTGATTACCAACAATTTGCCCCATCTGATTCCCGACATACTAACCCAGCTGATTCTGCCTATTCTGATTACCCATGTTATAGCCCGGAGCATATCCTTGCTGATTCCTCATACCTCCAACCATTGGCCCGGCATTGCCCATGTTGAAACTCGGTTGCACAATCTGCCTGTTGCGAGTGTTCGTTGAAATTCGTTGGTTGTTGTTGGTTGGTGTGGGATAGCGTCCTTGGACTGCTTTTGTCAGAAGAGCAAGTACTTGTGTCAAAGCATCAGTAGAATCATTACTGTCAGTGAATTCTGGTTCTGGGAAGTATGGATATGGTTGTTGTGGAATGACTTGTTGTTGTTGTTGTGGGTAGAATTGTTGTTGTGGGATTGCAGCAGTTTGTTGTGGAATGTATTGTTGTTGCATGTAGTTGTGAGTGGAAGATGATGATGATGGTTGATATGGTGTGTTCACTGATGAAGGTGATGGTGTATTAGCAATAAGTGCTAGAGGATCATGTTTCTTAGCAAGCATCTCAGCTCTCACTTCATTTGCCTCTGCCTGATTCTGCTTCAAGAAATCGTACAACTGATCATAAGTAACATCATGCAAATTCTTCGTCTGATAAACAATGGTGACGTATCTTCCCCATTCTGGTTGTAGCTCATTCCGAAAGACTGTATTGTTAGCAATGTTTGTCTGAGTGAGGTTGTGCCTTGACAAATCATTCATGATCTTGCAGAATCTGAGATAATACGACTCTATGGATTCACCAGGAATTGAAGTGAACTTGCGAAGTTCCTTAAGCAATTGTGTTTCCATTTCTTGTTTCCCGATATCTGTTCCATACATAAGCTTCTTAACTCTTTCCCAGACTGCATGAGCACTTTCTTCACTATCCACTGTAGCATAGGTCGATCTGGTAGACCAAGAACAATAAGGTGAAATGCTTGATCATCAGCAATGATTTGTTGTCGATCTTCTTCGGTGTAGTCAGTCTCATTCTGAAGTCTATGGAAAGGTGGTACTGGGGGGGTTCCATTCGGATCAAATTGTACAAAGTTTCTCGATAAGAGTTGTAAAGTTTCTCGATAAAATTGTACAAAGTTTCTCGATAGAATTTGGCAAAGTTTCTCGATAGAATTTGCAAGGTTTCTCGATAAGTTTAGAAAACTTTCTCGATAAACTGTCAGCAAAGGTTCTCGATAAATTTTGACAAAGGTTCTCGATAAATTTTGCAAATTTTCTCGATAAAATTTACAAATTTTCTCGATAGACTTTTTCTTATCGAAAAGATCCAAGAACTATCTAGATTATACAATATAGATAGTTATTCGAAGTCGAAGTGATATTTTTAACTTATACGAGATAGAAACCACTGAGTAATCCACCAAAGCACTTGAAGAACAACGTATGAAGATTTCGATAGATTAGGGTCTATGGTTCTCGATAAGTAGTACAAATTTTGGTCGAGTTTAGATTTAGCAAAAAACACACCCAAAATACGTTTTTAATCCAAGAAATTTGTACTTCTATGCTTAAAAATACCTAAACTTCAAGAAAGTTGAAAACTTGATAATTTTTTTGAAAATTTTTTGTTTTTCGAAAACAAGTACAAAATTTAGAACGAATTTTTTAAGCTATTGATTTTCAAAAAGGTTGAAACTTTTTTGTTTGGAAATGTTTAGAACACAAGTTTAAAGCAAAAGAGTGTTAAAAACACAAAAAAACAATAAAGATGCAAACTTTTAAATTGAACGTGATATAAGCTTAAGAAATACGAACAAAACACACAAAAACACTCCTAAATCATTGAACGTGATATAATCTAGCACCATCAAGTATAAGAAATCATGAATATGGCATAGGGGAAGGCTTTACTTTGTCCTTCGATATCGTCATGATAGTTCCATCATTGAGAATGGCAATGATTAGAACCATTAAAGGCGAGAAATCAAATTGACAGAAAGAGCAATTAGCATGAAACCGAGCACAACACGAATGGTAATGGATACATCATAGATGGTTTATTAGATAAATTTGACCTTGAAACTCAAAGGGAAAGCTTTTCATAATTGGCTCCATAACTAACCTTTGTGTAGAATGTTGGTGGCAAGAATTTAGCAAAATGAACATGACTAAAATCCATACATCTACCGTCACCCATATATACTGTCACCAGAAAATATTTGCAATGACGTAATTTTACCGTAATGAAACTCAATATTGAAGCAAGATTTTCTCTACCGAGCATTAAAGTTTTCTTCACAGGTATCATTGCTTTTAGATCAAACACCTCACCATTAGGACCCGTTCTCATTAGAGAATCATGCTTCTTAACATAACCACACCCTCCATTAGATCGAAGCATTCCATGCATTATCCGAAGTGATCTTCCATATTCCTATTTACATATAATGTGTCAGTACATTAATGTCTGATAAAAAAGTTGAATTAGTTATATGAAAAAAATGTTATTCTAGCCACTTGAAAACTCACCTGCATATTAAAGGCAACCAAATACACAAAATAATATTAAAGTACATGTGTTATGTTTTTAAGATTATGAGACTATAAAAATGAAAACACAAATCTGCATATAAAAAACACAATAGAAGATGCCTTAAAACCGTATTTCTCAAACACGTTCTGTGAATGGGGGACGAAACAACCGCAAACTCCATAAACATCATTATAAGTTACATTGGTGCTCCCTGAAGATTATAGTGATAGCGTTCTGCGATGTTATATTTGCTGAAGAGGCGGCTTTTGATAGCTGGTGGAGATGAACCATCTGGAAAAGAAAATGGGATTATTGGGTTTCTGACGGTTGGAGGTAAAGAGAGGTTGCCACCGGACATTGGATTAATATCTTTAAACCCTCCACGTACATAATGCAGGAAATGACATCTCTCGCGAAATGGACATCCAGAAGTACTGCACATCAAAATGGAAAGGAAAAGATGATGTCAAAATTCAGAAAAAAAAGAACCCGCAGTATTGATGCAAAATCAATTTTTCCAATGTACAAATTATAGACGCCCTAAAGATAGTATTCTGATATCGTTAGGAAGCCCAACAAAATTCAAATCATAACTTGTAAATACATATCGTCAGGAACTGATATTATTAGGAAAAATTAAAAAGGAAAATGCAATACCATTAGGAAAACTAAAAGAACAGTGATATCGTTAGGAAGCCGAACAAAATTCAAATCATGACTTGTAATTTACATGACCTAAATTAGCTTCTTTTTCTTCACTTCCAGGAACTGATGTCGTCCACGGATCTATTCTTTGTCATTAGATGACCTGTAGATTCAACAGCGGCATCCCCAACTTGAGTTTCTTTTTCGTCATTGTCCTGGACATCAGCAATTTCAACCCCAGTACCACATTCAACAGATCTATTCTTTGTACCTAGATGAGATGATCTACATATTTAACCTTTTACAGTCGAGTCATTATGATTAGAAAGTGAATCAAAAATCCTTCTCAACTGGCATATCACCATTTCCGACACTTTCATCTCGACTTCATATGTTGAAGCTGTGTTCTCATTAGTGACAGGCTTAATGTCAACTTCCGCCTCCAATAGTATTTCAGCGTCATTGGTTGGTTACTTCTGTTGTCTTATCCTCTTGAACATCTTTCATAACCACTGATTGAGATTCCTGAAGACCATCTTCTATTTGAGCCTGCTCCTTCGTCTCTTCAGCGTTCTCATCATCTTTAGATACATTTACTAATAAATGTTACAACCGGTTGATCTATCAGCATCTGGTTCCGTGCTCCCCTTGACTTCGTTATCAGCATCTGGTTCAGCTATCTTAGTCTCTTCCATCTCCGAAACCCCTTCAACTGGCCTAATCTCCGAAACCCCTTCAACTGGCCAGAAGATCAGCATCCTCAGACAACACAACACCTTAGTCTCGACACTCTTCCTATTCTTCGATTGGCCTAATTTCGTCCCCTTCAACATTCTCGTTCTTAGTTGGTAAAGGAGCTGATACCTACTCACTCTCGACCTCAGCTTTTATCACATCACCGAGTCCATCTAAATTCTATTTCTTAGAAATTGCGGACCTATGTTCCTATTCAAACAAAAGAATTATTTGCACACTAATAGTAGTTACAAAAAAAAAGGTATGGTCAACCCACATCGTGTGTCACTGACACTGTAAAATGACCATATTTGGACAACTGAAACTTTCTAGGCAGATAGGCAAAGAACTATTATTATTAAAGCAGAATGACAAGAGAGAAAGAGAAAACGTGAAACAATATATCTGATTGGTGAGGTGGACTTTGGCTCTTTGGATGTGCGCGTTGAAAGTGATTCTGAATTATTAGAATAGGGCAAATGACAAAAAAATGCATTGAACTTGACACCTTTTGTGATTGTGTGTAGCCAACTATTTTTTTTTCTTATTGTGTGTACTGAACTTTCAAATTTCGATCATTGTATGTATTTTGTGACTATTCTGCCATGTAAAATGACCATTTTACCCTTCAAAATTTGAAAAAATTGAGGGTAAAATGGTCACTAAATACACACAATGATCGAAATTTGAAAGTTCAGTACACACAATAAGAAAAAAAATAGTTGGCTGCACACAATCACAAAAAGTGTCAAGTTCGATGCATTTTTTTGTCATTTGCCCATTAGAATAAGCATATCAATTGTAATAAAAGGGCAATAAATGACAGTTAGTCCTGGCTCAGTCAGGACAATATCGGATGCACCCCGAGCTGCATCAGTGGCATCAGCAACCGCAATACCGATATCAGCCCTATTTAGCGTCAGCCCATCATTCACACCATCTCCGGTCATCCCACCTATATGTTTTCTCTCCTGTAGCTTCTTCACAATCTCATACTAACCTGCACTTGATCAACTCAGTTAGAATGGCCATGATGGAGACAAAGACTCCAGCACCGGCTCTAGCAATGACCTACTAATTCACAGTAAGGGGTGCATCAGGTTTAGACCTCAAAAGTGCTTCTTTGCATCATGGCACTACCAAGGCGCTCAGCCATGTTGATGAACTGTGGGTTTTGCATAACCTGCTGCATGGTGGAATAAATACTGATGAGTATCAGATTGGAAACACCTTCATCAGCACCATTAAAATCCCTGCTTAAAGAACTGGATACAAAACAAATGAGGCAAATGACATTAGATTAAACTTCAAATTCATCACTATCATAATCATGGTTGATAGTTGAAAAAAGGATGAATGTATATCACAAAAAGAATGAGCCACTCGTCGAGTGCAAATAAAAATACAATAAGCAGAAACCATGCAAGAGGGCGTAGCTGGCCAGTCGATGGGGTAGCAGGTGCAGACAAAGTGACCGAAGGTTGAATAGGCTGCTAACGCGCATATGTCGAACCCGATCGCCGAGGAACTGATGTACGTTCCCCTTCAATGACGGTTGGGGTCGATATAGTGAAACATTCTCTGTGAAACATTCTCAGTCATGTATCCTGCTTGAACACCGCAACGTAGACATTGTTACCTGAACAACGTATACATATTGCTTATGCTTACACAGTGTTACGAATACGTTAAAGCTGATCAGGTCCCAAAGTCACTTGTAAATTGCCCACTTACTGAAACTACTCCTAAACCGATTACACAAATCCCAAGTTTCCTAGATTTCTGATAAGGTAGAGAATCAGAATGTGATTCATAAAAATAATAATACCTGCTACATCTACTTTTTTCATGCGAACTGCCACAACCTGTCTTTCACTCATGCCTAAGAGAGCAACAACTATCAGTTTATTAGTATATCAAACAATATTTTATAAGATTATTAAAATGTGATACAATGATTCATACCTGGAAAATCCTACATATCAAACAATAACTCACAAAAAAATAAGTGTACGTTATCATCATGAATAACTAATTAACATATGCATACACGGTGAAAGATTTTTATCATTAGGGTTTTGAGGGAAATAAGACATACCTTTTTCCTGTACGTGAACGATCTGTAAAAAAAAACTGTAAAACGTGATAGAATGATTTATACCTAGCAAATCCTGCATATCAAACAATAACTCACAAAAAAGTAAGTGCACGTTATCATCATGAATAACTATAATCGTCCTGCAAAAAAATAACAAATCTTGGAGATCAAACAATAACTCACAAAAAATTAAGTGTGCATTATCATCATGAATAAGTAAAATCGTACTACAAAAAATAATTAAAAGGAACAAACACAAAATCAGCAAAGTTTATAAAAATATTATAGGTATAGATGACTCAAAAGATAGATGGTAAACATGAGAGGTGTCATGAAAACCTGTAAAAAAACACACATAATCAAAGTTTCATTATTAGGGTTGGAGGGAGAAGAAGGCGTATCTTTTTTTCTGTGAAACAAAAACCCTAATAAATATTATTGGGAACTATATATATTTAAGGAAAAGATAGTATCATTAATACTTTGGAAAACATTGTATATTTAGTTTTGCAGAATTTAATTCAAAAAGTAACTTGGTCTAGTGGTAAAAATACATGATAACCAATCAAGAGGTCCTTGGTTCGAATCCAAGGAAGTGTTTTTTGATAATAAACAAAAATTTGCGGAATTTTAAAAATAATTATAATTACTTGTCGAACTCTATTAATGACATGGCCAAAAAAAATCAAAAATAATTCAGATGACATGGCAGTCAAAACTGATGACATGGCAGTAAAAATCTGATGACTGGGCGTTGACCATGATGATGTGGCTTTAATTTGGTCAAACGCCTCCAGTTATATATATATATATATATATATATATATATATATATATATATATATATATATATATATATATATATATATATATATATATATACACACACACACACACACACACACACACACACACACACACACACACAACTTTTAAATGTACCTTTCAATACATAAGATAGAGAAGGATTTCATATAAAACAAAAAAGTATTAGAAAGTATACATAAAATCTACTACCTTCGTCCCATAATTATTGTCCAGTGTTTGACTTTTGAAGTCTTTATTTTGCAACTTTGACCTTAAGTATTTTTATTTGTGTTATATAATACTTGATAAAAATTATACCAATGAAAAATACATTTAAAACTCAATCCGTTTATATATTTTGCATCAAGTAATATATAACACAAAAAAAATTATTTACGGTCAAAGTTAAAAACAAAAGACTACAAAAGTCAAATGTGGACAATAATTATGGGACGGAGGGAGTAACTTTTACATGCATTTATACAATAGTGTAAATTATTATTTCGTGTTTTTGGGTCTTTTTTAAAGCCACTCAAATCATGAAGCCGTTTGGCCCATGCCCGTTTGGTCCGTGCCCTTCGGGCTCGAGCGCGTTTGGCCCTTGCTCGTTCGGGCTCGAGCGCGTTTGGCCCTTGCCCGTTAGGGCTCGAGCCCGTTTGGCTCGTGCCAGTTAGGGTTCGACCCCATTCGGTCTGTTGCCCATTTGGGCGTGTATATTTGTATAATGTGTTTTATTATTTGTATTAGTAACATTTAATGCATGATTTGTAAGTTGATAATTTGTATTTCTTATATAAAGGGTGTTTTAATAACTGTGTTAATTGTATTTATTGAACAGCTAATTAATTGACTACATTAAATATCTTGATCACATTAATAGTGCTTTGAATTGTATTTAATGTTAGTAAATATGTTTTAATTAGTTGTACTTTTAGCTTAAGAACTTGTAATGCTGAAATTTAAGTAATTCTATATATAGAAGGACTTCACGCTTTAATTATTAGATATTAAGATTAAAATAATACATGTGAAGATGGTCTTTTAACTGCGATTTAAGATCATTTGAGAACCAAACTTTGTTTACATACTAATGGACTAATCTTCACCCTCTATCTTCCCTCCATCTTTATTTGATCTAATGGATGAGATTAATCCAATAATTTAAAAAACTTACTTTCATCATTTTTTTTTCAAATATTAATATCTTTCAAACCGATAATCGTTAATCGAAAAAAGAAAATATACCGTTATGACGAGCATTTAATTATCTTTCTATAGATAGGCACTTTGACATACTTTTGACAACTTTTTTCCTGACCGAAAAAGTCACATGTGATATTACACTAACATCACATGTGATATTACATATCACATGTGATTTTTTCGGCAAAATCATAATAATAATAATAATAATAATAAAAACGTAAAAAGAATGTTTTTTTTTTTTTTTTTTTTTTTTTTTTTTTTTTGGTCAAATGTATATCAAGTGCCCGTCTATAGAAAGATAATTAAATGCTCGTCGCGATGGTATAATTTTTTCACTTAACGATTAACGGTTATAGAGATGTTTAAATTATAAAAAATGGGTGAAATATAAAAATAGTTTTAATCTCAACCATTGATTTCTTTTTAGATATATGGTGGGGATGAGTCCCTTGATATTTAAGAAAAGTTTGGCATTTAATATAACTCGACTCTTTAAATGCTTGATATTCACTATGTGATTTAGATGTGATTAATTTCTAACTATTATTATAACATATAAATTATCCATTATTTCATAAAAAGTCATTAAAGATTTTAAGAAAAATTAAAGATTAGTAAACTTTCAATTGATATTAATGACTCTAGCTAATATAGTTATATGTTCACATTAATATTTATTTCATCGTAAGGGTCACGCGCTACGTGGAGTGAGTGAAGATGCATCCACACATCACCAGTACTGACAAAAGCCGTTACAAAGTAGGAAATGCAAATGGTGAATTAAAATGTGAGTCAAATGTTATTTTATTTTTAATTGCAATAGTAGTTATTTGGGTTAGTTGACTAGCAACTAATTCCACCCACTCTTCCAAAACCCGAGATTTCTACTTGCTTTCATAAAACATAAAAATAAAAAAAGAATCATCCCTCAACCCTTAGACATAATTAGAGTAGCTTTTCAAGCCTAACGACACTATTCTCCGAGAGAACGATCAATCCCCCAGTACTTGCCACTTCACTATAATAAATCAATCAGGTACACTGCCTGGTGGGGGTTGTAAGCTTCTCAAGATCCCTTGAGAGGTAAAACCTAAGTGCAAAGGTTGAAAAACCCACGCATCATTTTACTTTGAAGTATGGGATCCTAAGTATAAGCCGTTAATGTGTAGGTTCCGTCTTTGTCAATTTACCAAACAACACAAAAGTATGGGATCGATCTTATAAGCTTTTCCTGATCCGAATAATATTAAGATAAATTGAGATCCTATAAAGTTGAAATGAACATGATACATCATGTTCACCAATCATAATGATTTTTTATTTTTATTTTTCTTATTTTTATTTTTTATTTTATTATTATTTTTTTTTTTACTTTGAATGAAAAGATATGACTCACATGTGTACCTCCTCTCACAAACTTAAACAACATGACATATCATGTTATGTTAAACATGAGAGAATATTATCCTAAGAGGATAAGAATTAACAAAATAATGTTGTAAACGAGTTGAACTTGTTAGTTATGTTAACAAAAGATTGTACAACCGAAAGGATAGAAAAACAAGGAGCATAAAACAAGGTGCACGTCCTTCCTAAAAACTAACACAAGACATATATTACATAACAAGATACAAAGGACAAATCGCTTAGAACAACTATACACATATAACATGTTTTTTTTTGTGGGCCATGTCATTAATCGGTTAAGGTTTGACACATTTGGTATGACTTGACTAAGTTTGATCTTCGACAAGTAAACGAAAATTTGATATGAGTTTACTAATTATAGACGACAAAAGATAGTAACATACTTAAAGTTTTAAAAGAAAAATAGTTTTACACAATCATGAGAGTTTGAAATTTTCGGTGTAAATGTAAGTTTGTGACATGTTAAATGTGACATATGTATTATCATAAGTTTTTCATGACAAAAGATAGTAACATACTTAAAGTTTTAAAAGAACGATGTTAAAAGGTGTTTTAAAAGAACAATAGTTTTACACAATCTTGAGAGTTTGATCATAAATGTTCGGTGTAAATGTAAGTTTGTGACATTTGTATTATCATAAGTTTTTCATGACAAAAGATAGTAACGTACTTATAGTTTTAAAAGAACGATGTTACAAGGTGTTTTAAAAAAACAATAGTTTTACACAATTTTGAGAATTTGATCATAAATGTCCAGTGTAAATGTAAGTTTGTGACATTTTAAATGTAACATTTGTATTATCATAATTTTTTCACACGATAAAATGGTTTTACAGTTTTCTTTATACTTGTAATTTACAATAACTTTAAAATATCTATAACCACCACGAATGGGTAGGGTGATGGACTGATGGTACAATACAACAATGGCATGATACTTTGGTTGTGTATTCTTGGATGCCTAGGGTCACGTGATAGGCGACTCACACGTGCTACCTCAAAATCAAAGCCCACTGTCACTTTACTCACATTTTTTTCACTTCATTTGACTCACATTTTAATTCACCGTTTGCATTTCCTACTTTGTAATGGCTTTTGTCGGTACTGGTGATGTGTGCATGCATCTTCACTCACTCCACGTAGCGCGTGACCCTTACGATGAAATAAATATTAATGTGAACATATAACTATATTAGCTAGAGTCATTAATATCAATTGAAAGTTTACTAATCTTTAACTTTTCTAAAAATCTTTAATGACTTTTTATGAAATAATGGATAATTTATATGTTATAATAATAGTTATAAATAATCACATATAAATCACATAGTAAATATCAAGCATTTAAAGAGTCGAGTTATATTAAATGCCAAACTTTTCTTGAATACCAAGGGACTCATCCCCACCATCCATCAATGGTTGAGATTAAAACCATTTTAATATTTCACCCATTTTTTATAATTTAAATATCTCTAAAACCGTTAATCGTTAAGCGGAAATAATTACACCATCGCGATGAGCATTTAATTATCTTTCTATAGGCGGACATTTTGATATACTTTCGACAAAAAAAATCATTTTTATCACGTTTTATTTCGTGGCCGGAAAAATCACATGTGATATGTAATATCATATGTGATATATCAAATGTGATATGTAATATAACATGTGATATATCACATGCGATTTTTTCGGCCACGAAAAAAAACGTGTAAAAAACAAAAAAAAATTATCGAAAATATATCAAAGTGCCTAATGATAGAACGATAATTAAATGCTCGTCTATAACGGTATATTTTTTTTCGCTTAATTATTAACGGTTTGAAAGATATTAATATTTGAAAAAAAATTATGAAAGTGATTTTTTAAATTGTTGGGATTAATCTCATCCATTATATCAAATAAAGATGGAGGGTGGAGATTAGTCCATTCACATGTATTCTTTTAATCTTAATATCTAATAATTAAAGCATGAAGTCCTTCTATATATAGAATTACTTAAAATTCAGCATTACAAGTTCTTAAGCTAAAAGTACAACTAATCAAAACGTATTTACTAACATTAAATACAATTCAAAGCACTATTAATGAGATCAAGATATTTAATGTAGTTAATTAATTAACTGTTCAGTAAATAAAATTAATATAGTTACTAAAACACCTTTTATATAAGAAATATAAATTATCAAACATATTGTACAACAAACTTGCAAATCATGCATTAAATGTTACTAATACAAATAATAAAACACATTATACAAAAATTCCAGCCCAAACGGGCAACGGACCGAATGGGGTCGAACCGTAACCGGCACGAGCCAAACGGGCTCGAGCCCGAACGGGCAAGGGCCATAGGCGCTCCGGCCAGAATGAGCAAGGGCCAAACGCGCTCGAGGCCGAAGGGCACGGACCAAACGGGCACGGGCCAAACGGCTTCATGATTTGAATAGCTCTAAAAAAGACCCAAAAACACGAAATAAATTCCTTACTTAAGAAGTTGAAATACGTCACATGAAATTCTTGATATCCACAAATTTATTGTAAAAAAGAATATAATAAACTAAAATACATGATTCATCGAAAAATATTATTTCAGGGTACCCGCTGCTGCAACGCACATGTACCCCTGCTAGTATGAATAAGTTAAATACATTTGGTTTTTAATTTGGAAATGACTTCAAAGGAAGTTTTTACACTTTATAATTTGGTCTCATAGAGTCTTCAAGAATTTATGATGTTAAATGACTGTTTTTTCTATTTCTTTTTCATTTTTTTTTGAAAATTTGATAAAATGAGGTTAAGGATTATGCCAACTAATATAAGAGAACAACAATAATGAATCACAACTTAAACCAATTTTTCATTATTTCCAAACTCATACTCATAGTTATTTGTTTATTTGATTATTTCAATAATTTAATCTAATGTATAAATGCATTTAAAAGTTAGATTTTATGTATGCTTTCTAATACTTTTTTGTTTTATATGAAATCCTTCTTTATCTTATCTATTAAAAGGTACATTTAACAGTTGTGTGTGTGTGTGTATATATATATATATATATATATATATATATATATATATATATATATATATATATATATATATATATATATATATATATATATATATATATATATATATATAGTGTTCGGTTCAAGAGAAAATTGCAATTCGGTAGAAAAGTAGAAAATAATTGTGATGCACCAATTTTTATTTTAGTGCATTACAGTTAAAAGAAAAACGGTGCATCACAGTGTTTATTTTAGTGCATCACAGTTATTTTCTCATTTTTCTACCGAAATGCACTTTTCTAGCTCTAAAACCCTATCCTATATATATATATATATATATATATATATATATATATATATATAAAACTTGACAAAAATGTTTTTGTACTTTTTGTTATTATACTTTGTAAGACAAACTAAGTTGTTATGGTCTTCTTATTATCTCATTAGGTTTGCATTTAAAGTAAAATTTGATCATAAGTTTGACTTATTGTCAAAATCTTTCCAAAATATATTTTTATGGTTGAACAAAATTATATGCCGTGCTATTATTAGTGATATATTTGATACTACGCACTACGCAGTATTGTTTTTAGAATACTGGAGTAGCTTTATTTCCAATAACGGTTAGAATGCTATATGATGGGAGAAAGAAAATTAATTAACTGTGCGATACATACCATCTATGGTCACTCATTGGTTATTAATATACTTACAAACTTAAAGGAATAAACCATGCACACAATAATCAACTAGAAGCCAAATCTACCAAAAAGTGTGTGCTTTTCTGTTAACTATCCATGAATCATGGATTCAACGTTAGCACGAGATAGTATATTCGCTTTACTTTAATGAATGTTTGTGACCAGGTGTCATTGTTAGACGGGTTCTATATGGTAATTTGCACAAGTATATAGTGGAACCACGCACGAAGATTTTTATTGTAAATGACGCGCTGAACTTCATAGCGTTAAAAGAAATTACTTAAAATCTAGTACTACACACTTGATGTCAACGGGAATATGAATTAGGGTAAACGGGAGAGCAACATTTACGATTTGATGGTACGCATAATGAGTGAAGATTAAGAGTATGTACAAAATAAATCAAAGTGTCAATAAAACCCGAGCACTTTTACCCGAAATACAAGTATGATTTAATCTTGGTGAACAAAGGCCGTACATTGCACGAGCAATGATGTCTCGTGTTTTTATAGCTAGAAATAGTAATGACAAGGACCAAATATTGTTTGTAGGAAATATATATTAGTCTCCAACTATGCAACAATATAAACGTTATCGTTAGAATCATTTGAATGCCAATATTCATCATTAGCAATTTCAATTGTTTATAAGATATTCGGTCTCAATCGTCGTCCATGAAATGACTCACTTCCATTTGCAATCAAATCTTTAAAAGAAAAACATATACAAAACACATTAAATATAATATATAATGTATTATAAATAAAATTATCTTAAATAAATAATTAGGTGTCAAATCTTTTATATACATAAAATTATTTTAAGTAATTGAAAAATATAAAGGTGGATCCGAACGGTTTTTTTGTTCTGGTTTTTCATATGCAACTGAAAACCTCCCTAAATATTCGGTTTTAAATCTAAACCGCTTGTCTGTTATTTAGGTGGTTCTGTTTTTTGGTTTTGATTTGGATTTCCGTCTGATTTTTATCTTCCCTCAATGTATAGAACTTGCAAATTATAATCGATAAATTAATGAAGTATTGAGAAAATGAATATCTATTTTACCCTTTTATTTAAAGTTAGATTGATTTTTTTAAAAAAGGTTTTCGAAAGTTTAGATAATAGGAAAAAAAATTATTTATAACTTTTAGTTAGTGAAAGATTACCATCTTTCTGGAATATATAAATAGTAATAAGAACACAAAAAATAAGGCGATGGAGTAATTTAAGTTACCTTATATGGAATACAAAGTTAAAAAGAAAATATTTGCGACAATTTGTCTTGCAAAATTTGTAGGAAATCCATCAATAATTGTAGAAAAATGATACTCTTACTTTGTATTCGTACTCATTGTCCTGCTAAGAGGATTCTAGTACGTGCTAGAACTGACACTCTAGATAATTAGAGAAGATAACGATCAACGTAATACACATGTTATATTTTTGTATGTTAGGAAGATAAGTAAGAGTCTGAAGTAAGAGAATATTGCAAAACTTATATTCATATTGTTTGTATTTTTTGTGATGCATAAATTGTTGCTAATATGTCAAAAAATCCTGACCCACAATATCTTCCATGAGGAAATACGTAGGAAAAGAAGCAGTTTCTCTACTAGGATTTGGTTTCAAAAGTTTTGATTAAATGGTAGAAAGGTTTATCTAACCATGGGTGTACAATTTAATGCTTGGATGGTTTGTGTATGCTTAACAACCACTTTCATTCTACACTCAAGAATGTCTCAAGAGAATTTATTGTTTAACCCTTAATACAATTAAGACGACATAGACATAAAAGAGCAACATGGTAACATCATTTAGTTTCATTAGTTAATAATACATAAGGATGATGAGATAACATAAAACAAATATGATATCACATGTCGAGAAAACATGCTTAACCTAATTGTGTCTCAGTCAATCTAATTCTACAGGTTTCTCACATCTAGCCATTAACGATCATGATATAGAGATTTGATCAATCACATGTGGTTTTGTCATCTTTCCAGATTTGATCAATCACTTATGGTTTTGTCATCTTTGTTCGAGTGATGTTATTGGCCAAGATCTTGGGATTCATTGGGATTTTTTCGGTCGTATTAGGGTTTTGGTTTCTCGCTGATTGATAATTACTTTCTTTCTAGAGCATGATCCGAATTTAATTCTTTTATTGATGGGGAAATCATCACACAATATCGATTCTAATGGTTGGACATGGATTTTTTAAAATAAAACAAGGGCTCAGTGACAAAACCTATCGCATACCTATTCTATAAGGATTTAGAGAAAGTGGCATCATCATTTTATGCAACTAACTTTCCAGATTCGTTCGATTCAAGAGGCCTACAGATTGTTTGTGCAAATTCTGGACGTTTCGTTGATGCTTATATTTTGAACAAGCGTTCAAAAGGGGGTAAGCGTTTTGGATTTATTCGTTTTGTGAGTATTAAAGACGACAACGATTTTGTTAGATCTTTGTCCAACATATGGATCAGAAAATCTCACTTGTATTATATGCTGACTAGATTTTAGAGACCCACTTCTGTTGGATCCAAAGTGAAGCAAAATCCTCGTGATGTTTATAACGTGTCAATGGGAACAGATTAAACTAAACCTAAAAATACCACTTTGAATGACTCAATAGTTTCTTTTGGCAAACCATCGTTTGTGTCACTTGTTCATGGTAGTACTAAAATGAAAGGCGAAATATTATCATCTGACAAAGTACATCTATTTCTTTAAATGACCATGATTTAATCAGAGTTTATTGGTGGACCGTGAATTTAGATTCATATCACGAAGGTGGATTCATGCATGGCACTTGAATCTAATGAATGGAGATTAGTTTCCTTTAACTATGTGCGTGGGGATCAAATACTTCTAAGGAAGTAGCTTGTATATTGGAAAGTTTATGTTCTTTGAGATTGTACAATCGGCAGCCAAGTGTATGGGTAGAGTTTATATTTCTTACCACATCTCAACAATTCTTGTCGAAAAGTGTTCTTGTTGATATTCATGGGGAATAAAGAAATGTACATTCAGTAAAGAATAAAGAACTGTGCATTCAGTAAAGAAGAAAATGATGTTTTAATGGCGGCCCATGCAGTGTATGGCAACCAATGGTCTAAGATCGCTAGGTTTCTTCCTGGAAGAACCGATAATAGAATCAAGAATCAGTGGCACGTTTTGACAGCTCCAAGACACAAAAATGTCATCACTGGGCTTTGTGTTCATGTTTCAGGTGATTGTATTAATGGTAGTAGTGGTAGTACCATCACGTTTCTTGGGCAATCAACTGAGAGTTCAAGTTTCACATGCATGAACACACAAATTTCACTTTCAGGTATATCAATTAAACAATTAAAATCCACAAAGTTATTGTTTGTTGAGTAATACTAATAGTATTAATGATAATAGCGAATAAACAATCACACGTGAATACGAGATATAACATTATATTGTTCATCTAACATGGAATTAATTACTTACTTCATGAACAATAATATGATCACTAGATCATAAGTTTTACAATAATGATGGAAGTATTAATTACAACTATGAAACTTTGGCTAGAGTACTATGACAGTCAAATCCCGGAAGTATGTATCAGCCGAAAGCATAAAAGATAAATTACAACAGTTACAGGTATTTGGAATTGGATACATATATGAACCTTATTGTTCTTACTATTTACTAAGGGGGCCTTACAAGTTACAATTCATGGAAATAATTTATCATTCGTGTGTTTTGCTGTTGTCGTATCAGCTGGTCTCCCCAAGGTCATGGTGTTGAGACCACCATCTCAGTTTATCGACTTCCTGGGAGTCGGAGAGTAATGTTGTTTTGCTAAAGAATAAAAGGTTGTTAATGGAGGAGTAGCAACTAAGCTCTAGTTTCCCTGTTTGTTATATAACTAAAAAAAAGGTAATAGCACGATTTAAAAAGGTTGGTGTCAAGATGAGAAAAAAATAGTACGCAACACACAATTACAAAAAATGACAAGTATGATCCCTTTTTAAGTAATTAACCCAAATACGAATGCGGGACAAACAAGTTGTTGAAGTCAAGATGTAACAAATAACTACTCAAAATTTTATTGCTATTAAGAGTTTTACAATCACTAATGCAAAAGATATTTTGCTTACAATAATCCTTTAATAATACGAGCAAATGAGCGATGAGTGATGCAAATTCTCTCAAAGTTGATACAAATACCAAAGCAAATTACAATATCACAAAGAATCAACAAGACAAAGTGTAAAAATTACACATTTTATAAAGATTCCAATAAATCAAATTTTAAGATAGTTGATAAAAGAATCAATGTCATGTCAAATCAGTAACCCATGTACATGTTTGAGATTTTCTCAAGTTCAATTTGAACATCATATGTCATGTTAGTGTTAGTTTAAGTGAAATTGAATTTAATTAAAATGAAAATGACTTATTAAGGAGCCCAAATTTTTGTTCTTTCCCACAAACATCAGCATGATCTATCATGTTTGAATTGAACTTTAGAGGATCTCAATCTCATATTTGGAGAGATTCAATTTTAAAAGTAAGTTACTTTATAAATAAGATTCATATGGTATATAAGTTTATAATTTTTTTTACAAGCTATAATCTTAAGCTGTTGGAGATGAGCTTTTATAAAAATGAACATGTATAAAATGAACATGTATTTACCCAAATGAGTTATATCTTTCTTAAAATATTAAAGATAAACACGTAAAAGCTTGAAATATAAACGAAGTCCGTTTAGTATCTTTTTATGTAATTTTATTAAAAAAAGAAGCCACTGCAACTACTTTATTAGATACATTTATTTATATGCCCGACTGTTACCCCGGGGTTTGAACCCACTGTCACACAGACTCAAATGTATTTTGATAGATTTATGATGTATACATAAACGTTACAAGAAACACTTAACCAAAATATCACTACTATAATTATTTGTCGTTATAAAATTTCATCGCTATACATGAGTACTCGTCTAGTTTGATATATGTACAAAGTTATAAGATTATAAAATTCTATCTAAATTTAAAATGTTGTGTATTATTTGAGATTGTACATAGTAATAAAATAAATGTTTTGTATTTTTTAAAAAAAATGTATTTGATTGTTGTGAGTGTATATTTGAATTAAAATAAATTAAATGTTTTGTAGTGATGACTAAATTTATTTAAAATGTTATGTATTTTTTGAGATTGTACATAGTAATAAAATAAATGTTTTGTATTTTTTAAAATTGTTTGTGATTGTTGTGAGTGTATATTTGAACTAATATTAAATGAATGTTTTGTAATGATGGCTCACTTTTCTTTTTACTTTATAAAATGCTTAATATGACCTATTATATTCAAAAAAAACATGAGTGGATCCTTATCTCCAAGTATCATGTAAAAAACATGCATCCAAACACTCCATAAATTTATAAAACTTTTTCTACATTCTGAAATTCTTCTCCCAACAACCCCTATTTATTACGCTAGATATCTCACTCTCTAAAGCGTGTAGTTATATTTCTCATTCCTCATCGTCTCATTTGCACTTTTTTATTTCTTTCTCTTAATAGGTCAAGAAAGTGATTGTTCCAAACAAGAAGAATCTCCATGGCATCACCTTCACTTGCTCCAACGTAATCTCCATTTTCTTTTGCATCAATATTCACAAAATCTTCTTTGTGTTTTTTGATCAAATAACAACACATTACATGTGTACTTTTGTTTGCAGTGCTCAAAATGGTGTTGTTGAGAATCCTCAAAACGAAGTGGTGAACTCATCTTCATCGCCTAAGATCGTGCAAAACCAAAGCAGGTATGCGAAAAAAAATAAAAAGTACTAAATTTTGTCCAAAATTTTACATAGGTATTTGATTTTTTTGATTTTTTTTATTTTATTTTTTAAATTTATTATTACAGTACTCAAGGAGACGGAAACAGACGTGACCGACGACATTGGGATAATTGGGAGGATATTAAACTAAAAGAGTTTGTTGAACGTCATGGCGAGAGAGACTGGAAACTCATATCAGCGGAACTCCCTGGAAGATCCGGTGATTCCTTTTAAGAAAAAATAACTAACTGGATTATATAATCAAACTTTCAACTTTTGGTCACTTGATAGTTAGAACACATGTTTTCCTTTGCAATTTTATGTAATATAATATTACTTAAATGCAACACACAACATAGTTCCATTATTTTAGCATAAATGTTTATATTTATTATGTTTATTACTATAAAAAAAATTAAATGTACCATTCATTCTATTACAATAAATGCAATCAGTTATATGGGAATGCTACAATTCATTAACTAACATGTTGTTAGCCTGCATAAATTCAGGTAAAAATTGTAGATTGCGATGGGTTAATCAACTTAGTCAAAAAATAAAGAAAACGGCGTTCTCTATCGAAGAAAATGACGCTATAATAAGGAACCAGAAGGCTTTAGGCAACAAATGGTCTCAGATTGCCAAGTATCTTCCAGGAAGAACCGATAACTCGATCAAGAATCAGTGGAAGGTTTTGATGTCCATGAAAGGCAAAGATGTCCGTGCGTATAATCGTCTTGTTTCTCTTGACAGTGCTGATAATAGTAGTGGTAGTAACATTACTAATTTGCTTGGGAAATCAACTGTGGTTAATGAGGATACAAGTGTTTCATGCTTGAACAAACCACCTTCACCGTCAGGTATACTTGTTGTTGCATGGTTTCATTATTTGAGGTTTATTATTTTACACATGCGCACACACAAACGCGCAATATAATTGATTTATCATTCGTTTTTGTAGACGTTATAGTGGCTTCTAGTGGTGGTTACATAGCGGGAACTAGCACATTGATACCATCAGGAGTCGTTGCTCCACCAGCAGAACCAAAGTTTATCGATTTCCTTGGAGTTGGAGAGCAATAATTGCGTTGTTTTACTTTGAAAAAAATAAAGCTTAGTATAATCCGTTAATGTGTAGTTTTCATCTTTGTTAATTTACCAAACATTACAAAAGTAAGAGATTGATCTTATCCTGATTCAAATAATAATAAGATGGATTGAGATCCTCTAAAGTTGAAATAAACATGATGATGTTCACCAATCACAATTTATTTTTTTTTACTTTGAATGAAAAGATAGGACTCACTTGTATATCTCCTCTCACAAACTTAAACAACATGACATATCATGTTATGTTAAACATGATAGAATCCCTATCCTAAGAGGATAACAAAGTAATGTTGTGAAGGAGTTAGACTTGTTAGTTATGTTAACAAAAGATTGTACAACATAAAGGATAGAAAAATAAGGAGCATAAAACAAGGTGCACGCCCTTCCTCAAAAATAACACAAGACATATATTACATAACAAGATAAAAAGGACATAATCTCTTAGAATAACTAAACACACATATAACATGTTTTTTTGTGGCCCATGTCATTTCTCGGTTAAGGATTGACACATTTGGAATGAGTTGACTAAGTTTGATCTTCGATATGTAACCGACAAATTTGATATGAATTTTACTTTTCGTAAAAGATTGAAAGCTATAATTCGGTTTTGGATTTACTAATTATAGACGACAAAAGATAGAAACATATTTAAAGTTTTAAAAGAACAATAGTTTTACACAATTATGAGAGTTTGATCATAAATGTTCTGTATAAATGTAAGTTTGTGACATGTTAAATGTGACATTTGTATTATCATAAGTTTTTCACGACAAAAGATAGTAACATACTTAAAGTTTTAACATAACGATATTACAAAGTGATTTAAAAGAACAATAGTTTGACACAATCATGAGAGTTTGATCAGAAATGTCCGGTGTAAATGTAAGTTTGTGACGTTTTAAATGTGACATTAGTATTATCATAAGTTTTTCACATGAAAAAATAGATTTACACCACCATGAATCGGTTGGGTGATGGACTGATGGTACAATACAACAATGGCATGATACTTTGGTTGTGTATTCTTGGATGCCTAGGGTCATGTGATAGGCGACTCACACGTGCAACCTCAAAATTAAAGCCTAATTTCATTTTACTCACATTTTTTTCACTTCACTTGACTCACATTTTAGTTCACCGATTGCATTTCCTTCTTTGTAACGGCTTTTGTTGGTACTAGTTATGTGTGCATGCTTCTTCACTCATTCCATTAGCGCGTGACCCTTACAATGAAATAATATTAATGTGAATATCTATAATACTATAAGATTGAGTCCCTAAATTTAATATGGAGTTATGATGATAGAGTTTGTAGAGTTAGAAACAAGTTCGAGTCATTTAGTAGTTGCATAGAGTACAAGATAGCTAATGCTCGGAATTCAATGCAGCCTCATAATAACTATACAATCATGAAAGGATATGAAGTGCAAAGGTTGGCCGAATTGATCACATGGCATTTAGTATAGAATTAAAATTTGGTTAGATGAAGTGCAAGGGTTGTGAAAGGTTGCAAGAATAATAAATGATTTAACCTAATTCATGCCTGTATAAACCGGCCAATATCACATTTGGTATGTACATTTGAAGATGATTCACACATTTTTTAGATCTTTGATTATTGGTAGCAGTATGTAAATTCTCTTTTGCAACATTTTGGAGATGATTCACACATCTTTTAGATATTTGTAATTAACTTGGTCTTCTTTTTTTCCTTAATTTAATTATCATACGTAGGTATCATGAAAATCACACAAGATCATGCATGCTCAGATAAATGGAACCAAAGATTGGGATACCAACTATTTTCTTTGTTTCTTACATATTTAG
>LBNU01017524.1:36524-48332 GCA_014162995.1 Artemisia annua
ATATATATATATATATATATATATATATATATATATATATATATATATATATATATATATATATATATATATATATATATATATATATATATATATATATATATATATATATATATATATATATATATATATATATATATATATATATATATATATATATATATATATATATATATATATATATATATATATATATATATATATATATATATATATATATATATATATATATATATATATATATATATATATATATATATATATATGTATTACATTAATGCATATTCATATACAATTAATTTACGTGCATTTTCTATTGATGTAAATGGTTAAATGATACTTTTTAACGTGATTAGTTTAAGTAAGTAGTTGCTTTCGAATGCTCTTTGAGAAATATTAGAACGAATTTATCGTGTGCAATTTAATTATTATTGAAAAGAAGAAGGTCGCACATCGCAAAGTGTTTTCTTTTTGTATATGTAGAATCATTAGTGGGAAACCGATATTTACGCCCATTAAATGAGTTTGTCATAATAGCAAAATACGACATATTAACACTATCACATTGAGTAATGAATAGAAAGGAAAAAATACATAATTTTGACTTAAATCCGTTTGTAAATTATAAATCAAATAAAAAAGTTGAGTTTTAAACTTAAGCAAAAGTTCAAACTTTTATTGAAAAACAAAACTGGTGCATTTAATGTGAAGTATATACAACATCGAGATGGAAGTGCAAGGCTTGCCGGAATTTATCACAGGATATTTAGTAATTAGTTTAGAATTAGTCGGTTATGAATTGAGATGAAGTTGAAAAGATTGCAAGAATAATTGATGATTTAACCTAATGTAATATATATAGATATATGTACTGTATTACGTTAATGCATTTTCATATACAAGTAATTTATGTGTGTTTTCTATTGATGTAGCTCACATGTGCAAATTGATTAAAGAAAATGTGCACGAGCATGTATGTAAAGCAACAAAATGGTTAAATGATACTTTTTTAGCATGATTAGTTTATGTAAGCATGCAACTTGAATAATGAATATTAAAGAAAAAGTACATAATTTTTGCTCAAACCATTTGTAAATTAAAAAAATCTATAATAGTATAAGATTCAGTCCTATAATTTAATGTAAAGGCGTCAAGATTGCATAGGGTACAAGATAGCTAATGCTCGGAATTCAATGCAGCCTCATAATAACTATACAATCATGAAAGGAGATGAAGTGCAAGAGTTGCCCGAATTGATCACATGGCATTTAGTATAGAATTAAAATTCGGTTAGATGAAGTGCAAGGGTTGCGAAAGGTTGCATAACATAATTCATGCGTATATAAACCGGCCAAAATCACATTTAGTATGTACATTTGAAGACGATTCACACATCTTTTAGATCTTTGATTGTTGGTAGTGGTATGTAAATTCTCTTTTGCAACATTTTGGAGATAATTCACACATCTTTTAGATCTTTGTAATTAACTCTTTATTTTTTTTTTATTTTTTTTAATTTAGTTATTATACGTAGGTACCATGAAAATCACACAAGATAATGCATGGTCAGATAAATGGAACCAAAGACTGAGATACCAACTATTTTCTTTGTTTCTTATATATTTAGGTGATTGTTATAGATAAGCATATNCTATATAAACCGGCCAAAATCACATTTAGTATGTACATTTGAAGACGATTCACACATCTTTTAGATCTTTGATTGTTGGTAGTGGTATGTAAATTCTCTTTTGCAACATTTTGGAGATAATTCACACATCTTTTAGATCTTTGTAATTAACTCTTTATTTTTTTTTTATTTTTTTTAATTTAGTTATTATACGTAGGTACCATAAAAATCACACAAGATAATGCATGGTCAGATAAATGGAACCAAAGACTGGGATACCAACTATTTTCTTTGTTTCTTATATATTTAGGGGATTGTTATAGATAAGCATATATATATATATATATATATATATATATATATATATATATATATATATATGTATTATGTTAATGCATTTTCATATACAAGTAATTTATGTGCGTTTTCTATTGATGTAGCTCACATGTGCGAATTGATTCAAGAAAATGTGCACGAGCATGTATGTAAAGCAACATTTAAATGGTTAAATGATACTTTTTAGCGTGATTAGTTTATGTATGTAGTTGCTTTCGAATGCTCTTTGAGAAATATTAGAATTAATTTATCGTGTGCAATTGAATTATTATTGAAAAAAAGAAGGACTGGGCATCGCAAAGTGTTTTCTTTTGCTATATGTAGAATCATTAGTGACAAATCAATATTTAGCACATTAAATAAATTTGCCATAATAGCAAAATACGACATATTAAAAATATTATATTGAGTAACGAATAGAAAGGAAAAAAATACATAATTTTGACTTAAAGCCGTTTGTAAATTATAATATCAAATAAAAAAGTTGAGTTTTAAACATAAGCAAAAGTTCAAACTTTTATCGAAAAACAAAACCGGTGCATTTAATGTGAAGTATATATACATCATCGAGATGGAAGTGTAAGGCTTGCCGGAATTGATCACATGATATTTAATAATTAGTGTAGAATTAAAAGTCGGTTACGGATTGATTGTAAGAATAATTGATGATTTAACCTAATGCAATATATATAGATATATGTATTATGTTAATGCATTTTCATATACAAGTAATTTATGTGTGTTTTCTAATTGATGATGTAGCTCACATGTGCAATTGATTCAAGAAAATGTGCACGAGCATGTATGTAAAGCAACATTTAAATGGTTAAATGATACTTTTTAGCGTGATTAGTTTATGTAAGCATGCAACTTGAATAATGAATATGTTAGGAATACGATTTTTGTATAAGAAAGATTCGGTCACCCCAGATATGATGAAGCATTGTTTAGCTCGTAGAAGTTATGTTAGTTAGTTAAACGTAGTTTAGAAGTAGATTAGTTCGCGGAATAAGGACGGGTCTTTACCCACTGTATACCTGATCCGCAGCCCAAGTGGCACGCCCAAGTGGCAAAACCCATGTACATATAAATACCCTCTCCATCCTTGGAGAGGGTAAGCCTTCTCATTATTCTATTTTCTTTTTTTGGGTTTTCTCTCTAAGGCTTCACCTCTTTCTCTCTCTAACTTTCTCTCTCTAGATTTCTTTCTTTCTCTCTTGCTTGGAACGAACCAAACCACAAGGTTATTTGTGTTTGTGATGTTAACTAGTGTTCTACAATTGGTATCAAGAGCCATGGTTACATCCTAGGGATCATAGAACTTGTGGTGTATGGTTTGTTTTGGTTTCTACTAGATTAGGGTGGTTTTTACACATTTTGGGGCTCGTTCGTGGTGTTTCTTGTGATCTTTCTTGTACTTCTAGGATTAGAAAGGTTAGATTAATCTAGTTTATCAGTTGGTTGGACTATATCTAATGTTTGTGAAGTGTACGAATGGGTTTTGGAACTTTTTCTTGCCAGCGGTTTGCTCCACGTTAAAGTATTCTTCATAGCGGTTAGTTTTGGTAGTTAGCGGTTAGTGGTAGCGGTTAAGTACAAGTAGTGGAGCGAACATTACGCTGTACTTTGTACTGTTTTAGCGGTTAACTTCCAGCGGTTTACTTCACAGCGGTTAGTTTGGGTGTTTAGCGGTTAGTAATAGCGGTTAAGTACAAGTAGTGGAGCGAGCATTACGCTGTACTTTGTACTGTGTTAGCGGTTTACTCACAGCGGTTAACTACTCAGCGGTTAAGTCAGTAGTGGTTACTTTACTAGCGGTTACTCTGTCCAGCGGTTACTATTCCAGTGGTTAAGTGTCAGCGGATAAGTTTCAGCGGCTACTGTTCCAGCGGTTAAATAACAGCGGTTATTATATCAGCGGTTTGTTTGTCAGTGGTTAAGTATCAGCGGTTACTGTATCAGCGGTTACTTTTTCTAGCGGTTTGTGCACTTTAGCGGTTTCCTAGTTGACTTTAGTAAAATCCCGGGAAAGAATCTATTTCTCGGTTTAAGTCACGTTTGCTGTAAAATCCCGTCTAAAAACCTTTTTCATCATGACTACTGTAACATCTATTGATGATATTCAAGCTGCTGGGTCTGACACTAGACCTCCCATGCTAGACAGAACTGACTATGAGTCTTGGTCACAAAGAATCCGTTTGTATTGTCAAGGCAAAGAAAATGGGGAGAACATTTTGAGATCTATTAATGAAGGTCCGTATCAAATGGGCACTACTAGAGATGTTATCTCCACTAATGAAGATGGTACAGTCACCTTTGGAATTGATGGACCTCGTACTTACAATTATCTGAATGAAACGGAAAGGAAATGTTATGATGCTGACATTAAAGCTTCAAACATTGTGGTACAAGGGCTACCTAAGGACATCTACAAGCTGATTAACTTCAACACTGAGGCCAAGACTGTTTGGGACAATGTCAAAACATTGCTAGCTGGGTCAGAACTTACAAAGGAAGATCGTGAGTCTCAATTGTACGATGAATTCGAGCACTTTAAGATGAACTCTAGTGAAAGCATCAATGATTACTATGTCAGATTTCACAAGCTTGTGAATGACATGAGAATGATCAGAATGACAATGCCCAACATCCAACTCAACTCAAAGTTTGTCAACAACATGTCTCCAGAATGGGATCGGTTTGTCACGGCTGTGAAGCTTAACAAAGGACTAAGAAATACCAACTATGAACAGCTCTATGCCTATCTCCAACAACATGAGAAACATGCTTTGTATGATCGTCAGCTAAGAGAGAAGTTTCACCCCTCAAATGACTCTCTTACTCTAATCTCTAGTGCTCATGGACTTCAACAATTCACAGCTGACTTAGTCAATCACCCAACCACAACTCAAGCAATGCAGAATCAGTCTTCTCTTGGTCAAACTCCCATGCAATCAGCAAATGTCATGACTAACTCACAAGCATCTGGGAATGCTTATATGGACAAGAGAATTGACAAGCTTTCCAACCAAGTCTCAATGCTGGTTCAACACATCAGAAGCACTCTTCCTCAAACCAACAATCAACTCAGAACCTCATCTAATCCACGTAATCTCGCTGTTGTGGAAGATGGGCGTATTGTAGTTCAAAGAAGACAAAATGTCAGAGGAAATGTTCAGAACAGAATGGGAAATGGTAATCAAGGGCTAGGAAGGCAATTCAAGTGCTACAACTGTGGTTGGCTAGGTCATATTGCTAGAAACTGCACTAAACCAAAGCGTCCTCAGAATTCCGACTACTTCAAAGATAAGATGCTGTTGATGCAAGCTCAAGAAAATGGAGTTAAATTGGATGAGGAACAACTGCTCTTTCTTGCTGGTGAAGAAGGAAACACTTTTGATGCTGATGAGGATGATCAACCAGTCCAGGATCTTGCTTTGAATAACCCAAATATCTTCCAAGCTGAAGATTGTGATGCATTTGATTCTGATGTTGATGATGAACCCACTACTCCGACCATCTTTATGGCTAAGCTTACATCTGCAGTCACATCGGCAAATCAATCAGGACCTTCAAAATCTTCCATCATTTCAGAGGTACTCAAACTATATGACACATATGAAACAAGTGTCATTCCTAAGATACTCTATGAAGTGCATCAACCTAGTATTGTCACTCCAGATGATGTTGGTTTGAAAAACACTAATGTTTCCTCAAAACAACAACATATGGATAACAATAATGAGTCTGATGGACCTAGTAAAGCATCTAAGGATACACATGTTGACGATGTGGTGCACCATCAAAGTACTCATAACGAAGTAAAACACACCGACACTATTGATTCAAATTCTGCTGATATGGGTAATAGCAATGTTGTCCCATATGAGCAATACTTGAAACAAAGTGTCGAGACTGCTTTACCAAGTGATGGCTCTTCCGTTAATATTGATGCTTGTGAATATGATGATTATACCGCTATTATTCCTGATGATACCTTAACCACTAGAATTAATATTCTTAAAGATCAGGTGAATATGTATCAACAACGTGCAAAATTTGAGTTAACTGAACGTGAACAGAAAATGGATTGGCAAATGTGTGCATATATTACCGAAAGGAATTTAAAGGAAGAAAAGTTATGAGTAGAATTAAAATCTTTGCAAAAATCAAATCGATCAAACTGTTAAACAAAACAGGAGATCCAAAATAGTGTTAACACAGTAAAATTAGATTTTCAAAATAAGGAAGCTAAACTCCTAAACGATTTTTCCAATTTAAAGGCCTTAAAGAACAAGCTTGAAAACAAATTGTACACACAAGGCCAAACCATTCAAACTGCTCAAATGATACAAAAGCACATTAAGCTTCGTGATAAACATAGTGATAAGGATACAGGTTTGCCTAAAACTAATTATCTTAGGAGCGTTAGTGTCTCGCAACCTGCCTTATATGACTTCAATTTGATGCTTAAACCTAATCATGATCCCCCTGATGTGCGTGATACTGAAGAGATTGATGCATGTGAAACTGAAAATAGGAAGAGACTTGAGGATAGGATGAATGATCCTATGTGCATAGATAATAATGTTAATATCAAGCCCCATAACTACTATGAGCAGAACCTATTGACAATCTTTGCACCCCAGACTAAGTTAACTCCTGAACAGATTTTTTTGGCCTTAGACGTTGAAAAAATGAAAGCTGAACTTCTTTTGGCTTCCCCTCCCCTTAAGTTTGCTAAACCAACGGTGTATCCTCCCAATACACCCATGAACCTTGTTCAGATTGCGCTTCCTACTCAATGTAAAACTCTTATTAGCATGTATGTTCTGTATCAAATGTTTGCGGATTTTGACAAAACATGTAAAAAGAGAATTACTCCAACGGGAATTACTGAAGGAGAAAGGGGTTTTGAAGTTATAAAAGAATGTTATCTCACAGAAGTCATTCCATTTTTTAAACAAATCAAAGATCATTTTGAAATCATGGAATCGTCTCTTAAATCTGAGGTTCATGAAATGAAAGAGGTGTTTAAAAATCAGGAAATGGAAGGAAAACAAACTGTAATTGATCTTCAACATAGTGAAATTGCGAGGAAGAATGCTCTCATCATGAATGATAATTTGATTGCTATCTGCATTGCTCAAGATGTGTTTTATACTGCTACAGATTCTTCGTTAACTGCTTCCCAATTTCATGAAATGTCTGTTACATTGCAAGTTTTCCAGAATCATGTTGTTGAGCTTGAGGGGGAGAATTTAAAACTGCGCGAAAAAATTGAAAAAGATGATCATGATAACATGGTCAAGCATTTTTTAAAACTAGAGGTTGATAATCTTAACATGCAATTAAGATACCAGCACCTAGAAGAGAGAATTAAAAACTCAAATGCTAAGACGTCTTCGGATGCTCCTGAATTTGATGCATATTTTGAATTAGCCAAACGAGATGAAAGAATTCAAGCTCACACTAACACGATTCGGAAACTGAAGCTTCAAATTGATTTTTTAAAGTCTGAGAAATGTGATGTGATTGTGAATGAATGTGTCATGAATGATAATAGATGTGATGTGATTGATACCCAGAAACCTCCGTGTTTAGATTCTCAAATTCTTCAACTTCAAAACATCACTAACAATTTGAAACATGAAAATGAGTGTTTTCAAGCTGAAAACTCTAAAATCAAACAACACTACAAAGAGTTACATGAGTCTTTCAAGATCTCACGTGTTAATCAAATGAAAAAGTGACTTCTGTGTTAAATGAAATTGAGAATCTAAAGACTCAGGTGAAAGGGAAAATGCCAGTCACTACATGTGATTGCAATCTCACCAATATTACAAAAGCTAAAAGGATTGTTGCTGATCCCATTAATATTCCTCTTCCCTTTATGAATAATGCGGTTGTTCATAGTGAGTACCTTAGGTATCTTAAGGATTGCCTAGATATTCTTTGCGATACTATTGAAGAGGTTAGAATGGTGAGACCTATGGACATTGGCATTCGTGATGTGTATTTTCTCACCAACAGATCATATGAGCTCTTAGATTATGCTATTGGTACATGTCCTAAAACTGTTTGCATGCGTGATAAGACTGATGATTTTCCCTCTAAGGTTAAGAACAAGCATGTCATATTTAAAGTGCCCATAACTTCAGCAGAACATAACACATCTCACACCAGAAATGAATCAGCAGTTGCTCACTCTAATGTTCCCATCATTAATTCTACAGGAGTAAAAGTTGACACTAATGCTAGCAAGTCAAAGCCTAGTTGCAATACAAGGAATGATAGGACTTCGCCAGCTAAAAGTGCTCAAGGAAAGAAAGTAGAAGACCACCTTAGGAACAATAAGACTTCTGAATGTTGTGAATCGTGTTGATTCTAGTATTAGCTTTAGGCGTACTGTAATTAATTCAAATTCTAAAACCATTTGTGAAATCTGTAATAACTCTTTAAATTCTGGTAATCATGATGTGTGTGTTAAGACATGTTTGAATGCTTCTATAGAATCCCCTGGTTGTCGTGCTGTTTATTATAAACGTGAAAAACTTATTTGGAAAGCCACAGGAAGGAAGTTTACTAATGTTGGCCATCATTGGAGACCTACTGGAAGATTAGTATTAATAGGAAATCCACGCCCCTATGCTAAGCAGTTTCGTCCCAAGGCCTACGAAAGTAGGGTTTGGAAGGAGACTGGTAGAAATTTTCCTATAAGTACACAATGCGCTAAACATAAGTCTAGTCCCCTTGCACACCATGTTATGTCTAAGGATGCTAGTAATAATTCCTCCTTTGTTGCAATTAACAATGTCTGTGCTAACCAATCGGACCCCACTTCTGGATGGGGATCCAAGTTTTCTCGTTATCCATATCTATCTGGTTCCAAATGCAGGTTGTACAAATCGCCCTGTGGTATTCGGACTCAGGCTGCTCTAAACATATGATGGGGGATCGCTCGTGGCTCAGAAATTTCGTGAAAAAGTTTATCGGGACAGTTAGATTCGGGAACAATCATTTTGGTGCTATAATGGGTTATGGAGATTATGTGGTTGGCAACAGCGTGATTTCAAGAATTTACTATGTAGAAGGGCTTGGGCACAATTTGTTCTCTGTTGGTCAATTCTGTGACTCAGATCTAGAAGTTGCCTTCAGAAAACACTCCTGTTATGTTAGAAGATTGGACGGTGTGGATCTTCTGAAAGGCAGACGTGGAACGAACCTCTACACTATATCCATTGATGATATGATTCAAGCATCTCCAATCTGTCTACTATCTAAAGCCTCTAAGAACAAATCATGGTTGTGGCATCGTCGTTTGAACCATTTGAACTTCGGTACCATCAATGAACTTACTCATAAAGATCTTGTTCGAGGCATGCCCAGGCTGAAGTATGAAAAAGATCATCTGTGTACCGCTTGTCAACTTGGTAAAAGCAAGAAGCATACTCACAAACCCAAAACTATCAACACCATAATGGAAGTTCTTCATACCCTTCACATGGACCTTTGTGGTCCCATGAGAGTGCAAAGCATATTTGGTAAGAGATATGTGTTGGTGATCGTTGATGACTACTCTCATTTCACATGGGTTAAATTCCTCAGATCCAAGGATGAAACACCTGAAATCATTATCAAACTTATCAAGCAGCTGCAAGTTGGACTCAATAAAGTTGTTAGATTTGTCCGCATAGATAATGGAACAGAGTTTGTCAATCAACAACTTACCCAGTTCTATGAAGATCAAGGAATTACTCATCAAAGGAGTATTCCACGAACACCTCAGCAGAATGGAGTCGTTGAAAGACGAAACCGTACACTAGTAGAGGCAGCGCGAACTATGTTGATCTTCTCCAATGCTCCTATGTACCTATGCGGAGAAGCAATTGCAACTGCTTGTTACACTCAGAATAGATCACTGATACATTCCCTACACTGTAAAACACCTTATGAGCTAGTGCATGGAAGAAAACCCGATCTCTCATTCCTTCGAGTCTTTGGTGCATTATGCTACCCAACCAACGATAGCGAAGATCTGGGAAAGCTCAAGGCAAAAGCAGATATTGGAATTTTTGTTGGCTATGCACCTAACAAGAAGGGTTATAGAATCTACAACAAAAGAACCCGACAAATCATGGAAACTATCCATGTCACGTTTGATGAGCTGACCGAGCAAACGGTTCCTGAATACTCCAGTTTAGGACCCGCATCTAATCTTTGGACTCCTGGACAAATTAGTTCAGGACTTGTACAATCTTCTACCACTGATGCTCCTTCTGTACCACCTTCTAGTGAGGATTTGAAGAAGCTGTTTGATCCAATGTATGATGAGTACTTTGAGCCCCAACAGAGAGTCGAACCAGAACAACAAGTCATAGGTCCTGATGCTGCTGCTAATGATGAACCTCAACATACAAACGGGCCCTCTATCTCCATCTCTCTTAGTCAGAATGCTCCATCTTCCAGTCATACCAATCCCACTGATCAACATTCTTCAATACCTCAAGAAGAAGCATCTGATAACACATTTGAAGTGAATCCTTTTACTCAACCACCTGAAGAACCATTTGTCAACATTTTTGCTCCTGAACCATCTACTTTGGCAACATCCTCAGAAGACTCCAACACTGCTACTTCAATTCCAAGTCATCAACTTCATGAGCATATCAGGAAATGGACAAACGATCACCCGATTGACAACATCATTGGTAACCCATCTAGGCCGGTGTCTACTCGACGACAAGTTGCCACAGATGCTTTATGGTGTTTCGTTGTCAACGTTCTGTCCAAAACAGAACCAAAGGATTATAAAGATGCTTTAACAAAAATGTCCTTGTTCACTGCAATGCAAGATGAAATCCATGAATTTGACAGACTAGATGTTTGGGAATTAGTGCCCCCTCCCGACTGTGCAATGATTATCGCCCTCAAATGGATCTTCAAAGTGAAGCTTGATGAATACGGCGAAGTGTTAAAGTACAAAGCTCGACTTGTGGCCAAATGGTACAGACAAGAAGAAGGCATCGACTTTAAGTAATCATTCGCACCAGTTGCCAGAATTGAAGCTATCAGAATTTTCCTTGCCAATGCAGCTAGTCAGAACATGGTTGTCTACCAAATGGACGTGAAAACTGCCTTTCTTAATGGTCACTTAAGAACAAATCATGGTTGTGGCATCGTCGTTTGAACCATTTGAACTTCGGTACCATCAATGAACTTACTCGTAAAGATCTTGTTCGAGGCATGCCCAGGCTGAAGTATGAAAAAGATCCTCTGTGTTCCGCTTGTCAACTTGGTAAAAGCAAGAAGCATACTCACAAACCCAAAACTATCAACACCATAATGGAAGTTCTTCATACCCTTCACATGGACCTTTGTGGTCCCATAAGAGTGCAAAGAATATTTGGAAAGAGATATGTGTTGATGATCGTTGATGACTACTCTCGTTTCACATGGGTTAAATTCCTCAGATCCAAGGATGAAACACCTGAAATCATCATCAAACTTATCAAGCAGCTGCAAGTTGGACTCAATAAAGTTGTTAGATTTGTCCGCACAGATAATGGAACAGAGTTTGTCAATCAACAACTTACCCTGTTCTATGAAGATCTAGGAATTACTCATCAAAGGAGTATTCCACGAACACCTCAGCAGAATGGAGTCGTTGAAAGACGAAACCGTACACTAGTAGAGGCAGTGCGAACTATGTTGATCTTCTCCAATGCTCCTATGTACCTATGGGGAGAAGCAATTGCAACTGCTTGTTACACTCAGAATAGATCACTGATACATTCTCTACACTGTAAAACACCTTATGAGCTAGTGCATGGAAGAAAACC